>CM072234.1:5757337-5774837 GCA_036851935.1 Coregonus suidteri
TTCAAAACTAAATTTGCATTTTATTTAAAAAGGGAAAAATCACCCCCAAATACCCACTATTTCCCTAAAACCCAACCAATAGAAATTTGGGTTTTGGAAATTTTTCAATGAAAATCCTCCAAAAACGAGGGAAAAAAAATAATCCCAACAAATTTTGGGTTTTTTAAAATTCAAAAAAAAATACTAATTGAAAAAAAAAAACTTTTTTTTTTTTTGACAGAATTTTAAAAAAAAGGTATAATCTTCTAAATTTATCACGGTAGGACTGGTGGATTAGGGTCGCAATGCAGTAACAAAAAAAAATAGGGAAAATGTCGCTTAGCCCCAAAAATTAAAAACCCAAATAATTACCCCTTAGGGCCCAAAAGGGGAAAAGAGGGAAAAAGGGGGGGAAAAGGGGGAAAAAAGGGAAAAGGAAAAAGGGAAACCCTTGTCGTGGGCCCCCGGGGGCTTTAAAAAAACAAAATTTGGGTTTAAAGGGAAAAACTGTGATAAAAAAAAAAAAAATTTATATCGTTTCATTTAAGGCCCAAAAGGATTGACACCCGGCCCATATGATTAAAAAATATTTTGGGAAGAGATCTTTAAAGGTACCGTCCCATGGCATAGGGGCTTAAACTGACACCCCAAAACGAAAAGGTTTCAAAAAATGGGAATTTTTAAATTTAAAATTATTATAAAATTTCCCCTTGAAACCAATAAAGGTTTAATTTATAGGGGGTCAATTTTCCCAAAGGTCTGCAGATTTGGCTGCAAAAAAGGCCCAAAAATAATTAGATCATTTTTTTTGGGTTTCTGCCCATTTTTTAGCTTTTTTTTTAAAAAAAAAAATAAAGAAAAAAAAAAAAAATTATATATTATTTTTAAAAAAAAAAAAAAAAAGTTTATAAAAAATATATAAAACCCAAAATAAGTAGGGGATAGGTAAAAAGAAAAGGGAAGAGGAAATAGCCAAGAAGAAAAAAAGGCCACCCCCCTTTTAGTAATGGAGATAAAAGCCCTTAGAAAAGGGCCATTTAGTTAGCGAAATTTCCCCAAAATTATAAAAGATGGGGCCCGCAAACATTTTTAAACCCAATTAGGATTCATGAATTGGGTTTGGGCACAGTTTTAAAGCATGGGTCGAAAAGGGGAAAAGGGACGTAAAAAAACTTTCTAAATACTCAATGCCAAATGTTAACATGGAAGCATTGTTTTCAAACTTCATGTGAGACTTTTCAATAATATTGAGGAAACCAGTAGATGGAAACCCCCCCAGAAAATATATTTCCGGGGTTTGAGTAGGGACCCAAAAGGGAAAAAAACGCCCCCAAAAGAGGAACTTTAAAAAAAAA
Source organism: Coregonus suidteri (assembly GCA_036851935.1). NCBI lineage: Eukaryota > Metazoa > Chordata > Actinopteri > Salmoniformes > Salmonidae > Coregonus > Coregonus suidteri. The sequence continues at coordinate 5,758,672 of CM072234.1, forward strand.
TAATTCTTAAAAAAAACATCTGGTAGGAAAGAGATTTTTCCCCCAATTTTTTAAAGAAAGGGCATCCCCCAATAAAAAACAAGGGTCTGAATACGCCAAAAGGTTTTTTTCAAAAAAACATGGAGAAGGGATGCAAAAATTGGAAATAAATAAATTCGGGGGAACATTTTTTCGTAAGCTTTTTTTTAAATGGTTTGGGGCCCCCAGTCCCGGGGGAATATAAAATTTAAAACTGCAACACCGGGAATTACACAGTCAGCCCTTTTACAGCTAAAAAACCCAGTTTAGGGAATTAGGGGCGGTGGGGATTTTTCCCAATGAGCAAAAACCTAAAATTTCCCGGCAATGAAATTTCCCCCCCCCCAAAAAACCCCCGGAAAAACAGGTCCCAAATGTCCAGCAGGCGAAGGGGCCCAATTCCGGTGCCCTAAAATACTAATCGGGGTAGGGGCGGTTTAATGGAAATTTCCAGAGGAGGAAAAAAAGGAAATTAATAGGAGGAGGTACTTGTAACTATTGCAAAAAAATTTGGGGACATTGGGGGGAAAAGTTGTACCGTTCGATTAAGGGTTTTAAAATACGGGAATATGGTGATAGAGGGGGGGAATTGGAAAACCCCATAAAAAACCCCAAACTAATTCCCAAAATAACCCAAGTTGGAAAAAACCCCGGGGGAAATTTTTTGTGGGGGCAAGAAATAGAAAATCCGATAGAAAGGAAAGAAGTTAAATACATGTAAATGCGCCACCCAAATTTCATATTTCGGTTTGGGGGGAGGGGGGAAAAAAAAATACTACGGGTTAAAAAAAGGGATGTGGGAATGGGAAAATAAAACCCATTTTTAAAATTTTAAAAGGGGCAACTATTCAGTTTACGGGAAAAAAGATTTAAAAATGTCTTTTGTTAAGCCAAATCAGAAGGGGAAATAGATAAAATAAAAAGGGCCCCTTTATCGGAAATTTTGGGGGAAATATGCCAAAATTTATCCTATTTTTTTTAACCCAAAAAATTGCAAAATTTAATTTGGTGTAGTAATTTTAACATTTTTTTAGTCAAAAGGGTTTCCCGGAAACCGAAAGGGGTTTTAAAGGGAAGGGGACCTCCCCCCCCGTAAACTTTAATGCGGGCCCTTTTTGCTCACCAAGGCATGGAGGGAAAAACCCTTTCCGCCGAGTTTTGCAAAATAAAATTTTTGCTTATTAGCCTTTAACCCTCAACTTTACGAAAAAATACATGATTTAAAGGGAGTTTGTTTCAAAAATTTTTTACTTTTAAGGGGTAAAAAAGATTTTGCTTCTTTCAGTGCGAGTGGTCCTCTGTGCTCAGCTGGGGGGGGAGAGCAAGGGGCCCCTTTTCCCCCCCCCAAGGTTTGGGGTTCGAAACCCCCGGGGCCACCCTACACCAAAAGATCACGCATGAAATATAAGTTTGTTTGGATAAAAAGGCTCCAAAAGCCATATTATTAGCGGGCCGCCCGTTAATTTCCCAATTTAAGATTGTTAAAAAAGGCCCTTTTTTGGATAAAGTAAATTTAGGGGGGATAAAAAAAAATGCAGGAAAAAATTCCACAACGTTTTTTCATAAAACCCCCAACCACACGGGGCCCGTTAATTAGGGAAATTTTCTTCCGAATAATCATTGTTCCTTTTGGTATGCCCGCAGTAAGAAATGATTTTAGCGATGTAGTGCTTTGGTTAATTCGTTTAATAAAGAATAATTTTCATCTCCGACAGGGAGGAGCGAAACATAGGGTTAATTATATGGTCTATGGTTGGAAGCCCCAAAGCATTTTTTGTTAAAGATTTAACAGATAGACGTTTAAACCTTGATTTAGTAATACGATAAGGAACATGCCATAACTATTATGTCCTCCTGCAGGTTTAGTGTGGTGGTACCATCTTCGTTATGGGCTTTTACATGCTAATCCTGATGGGCTTAATTGATGTGAAGCCTTATAGAGGCAAAGTTGAACCAAATAAGTATCCAGTAATTTATTAAACCATATCCTGTTTTATCTAAGAAAAAGAAGTGGTATTAGTTCATATTATTGACAGTTTGTTAAAACAAGAGGTGGTTTACCAAGGCATGTCCCCGAATAATACACCTATAAACCCCTTTTAAAAACCAAGAAGTAAGAAATATCGAATTTACGCAGGATTTTCAGGCAAATTAGCCGATGCAATAATACACGGTATATCCTATTGGCCTGATGTTAATTTCCAATATTACACAGCCTTTGCCTGCTAATTCTAAATGGTATACTGTTGTTGATTTATGCTCGGGCCTGTTTCTCGATTCTGTACACGAAAACACCACCCAGCCTTGTTTGCTTGTACATTTAAAGGGGAAACAATATATTTCGGCGTCGTCTACCAATGGGATTTTAGTGATTCAGCAGCAGTCTATGTTTTAGCGGTTAAATAGGCACTTGGCTCACTTGTCTCTACCTGGCAATTCTACGCTTTTACAGTTACGTTGATGACATATTAATTGCATCTTCATGCGAAGGAAAGAGTGTGGCTAAGGATTCAAACCATGATGATAAACGGTATTAATCAGATTTTCTGTTGTGGATAATGAAGGACTATATCTGTGAAGCATATAGCAATACCCGTTTCCCTCAGCTCAGGGCTGCTGTAATAATTGCTTGAACACAAGAGCGTGTATTATTATGCTGCGGATAAAAACTGTAACATATACACTGAGTCGAAATATGCTTTTTCAGTGTGCAACATGATTTTAGCAAAAAATATGGGAAAATAGAGGTTTTTGTGACTAATGCAGGGAAACCATATTCAGCCGCGATTTAGTTAAAAGTTTTGGGGAGTTTTTTGTAAAAAGAAGGCTATGATGTTACCTGATAACATTGCTACTTGTCAAATACGTAAATGTCATTCAAAGGAGATTCGGAGATAGCAAGAGGGGATAATTTAGCAGATAAATGTGCTCATGATGCAGCTATGTTTGGATCTTTTCCACATGATGGAAAAGGAACTAATATCCATACAACTAATTAATCAAGAGAATCCTCCGTTCACATGTGATAATTTAAGGTCTTTTCAGAACCAAGCAATTGATTATGAATAAGAATTATGGGACATGAAGGGTTGTAGGAAGGATGAAAAAAGGTTTGTGGAAATGTATCGACGATAGAGTTGCGTTACCGAAGTTAGCTTGTGATTCTGTTACTGACTATGTTCACGGAGTCACACATATAGGGTACAAGGGCGTGACAGCTTATTTAAATAAGGTGTTTTTTACTATAGGTTTGGAGAAACAAGTTAGACAATTCATACAAATATGTTTAATTTGTGCTAGATGTAATCCCTGCATCAATCCACCTAAAAGGGAACATTTACCAAAACCCGAGGGTCCATTTGAGCAATTACTAATTGATTTTACTCATATGCCAAAGTATAAGGGGTATTCCTATCTTTTTTTGTAATTGGTCGATAGGTTTCTAAATGGACAGAGTCTTTTGCGACAAGAAATAGAATGCTCAAACAGTAGTGAAGGTGTCTGATGGAAAATATCGGTCCTAGGTTTTGGTTTTACTATGGGGTATTGATTCCGATAATGGCACGCCTTTTTACGTCGAGAAATAACTAGACAGTTACAGCAGCGTTAGGGATTAAGTGGACGTTTCATATTGTCCGCCAAAGTTCGGCAACAGGTGGAACGCACTAATAAAACGATTAAGGAAAAAATGATGAAAGTACATCTAGAGAGGAGGATTAATTGGTTGGAGGCATTAACTTTAGTACTCTTATCAATAAGAGCGATGCCTAATGCGTGTACGGGATTGTCTCCTCATGAAGTGTTGATGGCTAGACCTTTTCCTCTAGGTGCGCTGATGAAGGAGAATCCAGTGGGGATATGACACAAGCTACAGGAATTGCAACCAAATTATGTTAAACATGTGTTTATTTTGTTTCCAAATATTCTCAACAGGTAATCGATTCCTTTCCTTCACCAGGGGAGAAACCGATACACCATTTTCAACCAGGAGATTCTTGTTCTGGTACGAAGTTTAAAACCTGTGGTTATACAAGGAGAGCCACGTTATGCATACGTCCAACACAGGTTATTCTGGTGACAGGTACAGCGGTTAAGTTAAGGCTAGTGATTTACAATTCTGAGATGAGGGAGAAGATGGTTAAGGACAATACCGACTTCAGCAAATCTGACAATGAAAATAGAAGGTTAAATCATGACTATATGAACAATAATGTAAACATGAGACTTAGCGACAAGGAACAGCACCATGAGCGTACACAGAGACAGGTTAGTCAGACGGACGGATACAGAGAAATGGAGGCGATGGAACACGTTCCTGTATCTGAGAATGACATGCATTGTTTGTATTATCCTCTCAGAGCTGCAGGGAGTAAAAGCCTTTTTATGTTAATAATGTTACTTTTGTGGTTTTAAGTGAGGAATTTACAAGGGTTGAGGTTGAATATGAATCGGTTGAAGGAGAGGAAGTCTTAATACTCATAATGTCATTAGCGGCAACAGGTGCTAGCAAACCAACTGTAGAATATTGTAATGGGGTTGCGGAAAGGGTTGACACCAACATTTTTGGTTCAGAGAGATTTGATAGCTTATGAAAGTCTGCAACCAGTAGCAATTAGGACTAAGCAGAAGGCTGTACCTCTAACCTGTGTGACTTCTATAGCTAGTCATACAATGCTATATAAAATTGGGATTACACAGGGATGTCCAGATAAGAAGATTTCTTTGGATACCAAGGAACGTGGTATTTGGGGGTATAAATGATCCAATTACATGGCCAGCGACTTTACCTGAAGATAAGAATGCTGACTTGGTAGAGAATGAGGAAATGATTATTTATGAGAATATGGATTCACAAGTGAATTCTATTCACCCCATAGCGTCTAATTTGTGGTACAAAACACTTAAGCAGAAAGTTAGAAAATTGACTCAAAATTCATGTTATGTGTGTTCACTGATTCCAAAATCGACGGAGGATTTATTTCCTTATTAAGCGGTTCCTCTGCAGGGGTTAGAAGGATTACCAACACTATGCCTCATTGCTTATCAGTATGTATTGAACACTCATTCTGAGATGGGATCACAATCAGTCAGATCGATAATTTTGCCGAATAACATTTACCTTAGTAAAACTAATAACGTGATCATCAAGGATGATGGGATTCTTCACAAGATATCTGTAAGACAGGAGAATGGTAGGGATTTGAATAAGGTTCATTCAACCATTTTTGCGATTCAGGAACATTTGCCATCTATTACTATGATAAGCATATAATTCAAGTACCTAGTGATTTATCAATTTTACCCACTAAAGTCACAGCTATGGTAAATACATCTTCTGTATTTAATGTGTGCGTAAATGGAAGACAGAGAGGAGAGTTATCTGTAATAGATGTTGTTTTTTTGAGAGATTCTCAATGTCTCATGATGTTTAAGGATATGGGGGAGAAGTATCGCATGTCAAAAAAGGGAACATTACCGATTCCAGTTATTTTTTTTGGTGTTGTGGAAATAATATATGGACTACTCTCCCTCCACTGTTCAGGGGAATATGTGGAGTCTGTACTTTAAACGATCTTCTCTATGTTGTTCAGCCTGTCGAATTTGTTGATAGGAATCTTACTGGACGTTTTAGGAGGGACACTTCGGAACTTATGGGATATGTACATTTGTACATATGTACATTTAAAGAATACAGATCCGATTGATTTGGCTACTAGATACAAAGAAACACCTCAAGATTTTAAAGATATTTACACGTACTCGGTTAGTTTTTAAGACCATTTTTTTTAGGAAATACAGAATTGCAATATTCTAATCATTATCTCATAGTGTTGACACTTCACCATGTTGCTAGAGTGGTTAATACAACTGTCATGGGTTTTCAAGCTATTGGTTCTGAGTTGGCTCCTATTAGACAGTATGCTATCGATAATCGCATAGCATTGGATGCTATTACGGCTGCTCAAGGGAGGTGTATGTGTGCGATTGTTGGAGGAGATACTTGTTGTACATACCTACCATCAGAATCAGAGTGTCTTGGGAATTTAACTACAGCTATGGGTAATATTAGAGATATTCAGGATGGCATTAAGCATACTAATAAGGATGCTAAGATAGCGGGAGGATATGGTCACTTGAATGCTGTTGACGTTTTTTCAAGTTTTTTTTAGTGGTAATTCCACAGGAACATGGATGGCAAGCATTATAGGTCCTCTAGTGGCAATAGTACTTATTGTAGCCATAGTTATGGGGTGTTGCTTTCCAATTTTTAGGGGATTGATTTTTAAGATCTGTACAAACGATTACTAACATGCCAGTTATTACCGCTAGAGATGTGTTAGTTAATGTTAATGCAAGGAGGGAGAGGACTAATTCTCCTTCTTTGTCATCTTGTTCCAGTTTAGATTCCATTGATAATGTTGATTTGAGGACAAGGAATGTTAAGGTGGAATTGTATGACATGGAATGAAGGTTTACAGGAAGAAGAGGTGAACAGATGGCGATCTCAGTGGATCAGATAGATCCCCCGGGTGACCAGTGGATCAGATAGATCCCCCGGGTGACCAGTGGATCAGATAGATCCCCCGGGTGACCGGTGATAAGCGTGGGGGTGCCTCTGACTGCGCGTGGATGAAGAAGACAGATGTTTTTGTTATTTTTATAGTCATGTGTATAGATCATAACATCTATGTAACTTGGTGTTGGTTATGTTTGATTGTTGTGTAGTGATGATGTCATTATGGTAACAATTTATTTCAATGTATGTTTTTTTTTTTGGGGGGGGGTTGCATGTCTCAGAAAAAGGGGTTTATTTTAAAAGGGGGGGGGGGGGGGGGTGATGTCTATGTGGGATTTTTCCTTATATATAAAAATAAGGTTTTGACTACATAGATTATTAGCATGAATATATAGTAGTTAATTATGTGTTTATCTTTTACTCTGACTGAGTTTATAGAGGTTTGAGAGGTTTGATATCGCATAAGATAGATGACTGAGAATTTATACCTTTGTTGATTAAATATATGGAGAATGAAGTTGGATTCAGGATATAGAAGGTAGAAGGGGATTCATTCTCAGTTATCTAGCATAGTTTAGGATCTAGTCAGAGACACATGTACTACTGATTGGAGAATAATCCATTTTATATAGAATGTATATGTGAATTGGTGGAGTTAAGTGAGGTCACTTATCACAAAAAAAATAAAAAAATGGATTGTAATGATGAAACGTCATAGTATTGTGTGGACAGAGGTAGGATAATTACTGGGATAATTAGTTTGGGGCCATGAAGTCTACATTCCTTGTGTCAAAGTAAATGAATGATGTTTTGGGGTAGTGTGATTGATGGACAGGATGTAGTGACCTGGGGGCAAAGGGCAATATTAACAGAGACAGGGAGGCCTATGATGGTTTCCAGATGGATGTGAAAGGAAGATAACCAAGGGTATATAAAGGAGATTGTTTCCTTTGTTAGTTAGTTGGAAATAGCAAACGGCAAAGCTCTGTCCTTTGGTGTCTCTAACCCGGTACCGATCATTAAATATTTGCATTAACTTTCTACAAAGTGTCTCAGTATATCCTTGCATCCTTGATTCTTTGAACACCCGAGAAACTCATCATAACACTGAGTTAGTTTGGAATGAGTTTGTTGGGAAAGTGCATTAGTGAGGTCAGGCAATGATGTTGGGCGATTAGGCCTGGCTCGCAGTCGGCGTTCCAATTCATTCCAAAAGTGTTAGATGTGGTTGAGGTCAGGGCTCTGTGCAGGCCAGTCAAGTTCTTCCACACCGATCTCGACAAACAATTTCTATATGGTCCTCGCTTTTTGTACAGGGGCATTGTCATGCTGAAACAGGAATGGGCCTTCCCCGAACTGTCGCCACAAAGTTGGAAGCACAGAATCGTATAGAATGTAATTGTGTGCTGTAGAGTTAAGATTTCCCTTCACTGGAACTAAGGGGCCTAGCCCGAACCCATGAAAAACAGCCCCAGACTATTATTCCTCCTCTACCAAACTTGACAGTTGCCACTATGCATTGGGGCAGGTAGCGCATGGTGGTGCGGCTGATTGGCCATGGAAATCCATTTCATGAAGCTCCCGACGAACAGTTATTGTGCTGACGTTGCTTCCAGAGGCAGTTTGGAAGTCGGTAGTGAGTGTTGCAACCGAGGACAGACGATTTTTACACGTTACACGCTTCAGCACTCGGCAGTCCCGTTCTGTGAGCTTGTGTGGCCTACCACTTCGCGGCTGAGCCGCTGTTTACCTCTTATACGTTTGTACTTCACAATAACAGCACTTACAGTTGACCGGGGCAGCTCTTGCAGGGCAGAAATTTGACGAACTGACTTGTTCGAAAGTTGGCATCCTATGACTGTGCCACTTTGAAAGTCACTGAGCTCTTCAGTAAGGACATTCTACTGCCAATGTTTGTCTATGGAGATTGCATGGCTGTGTGCTCGATTTTATACACCTGTCAGCAACGGGGTGTGGCTGAAACAGACGAATCTGCTAATTTGAAAGGGGTGTCCACATACTTTTGTATACACAGCGTAGCTAAAATGTGCCAGGGCCCCAGCACCACTTTGTATAACACAGATGCCAATGGCTCTGTTAGTTAGTGATAGAAAAACACGCTAACAGCCTAATAGAGACATTTGGCATCTTCAGTATGCCACAAATTAGTAAAAAAGCATGCCGCGCAAAAATTTTCTCCATTTGCCCGCCTTGCGAAAAACAAAGCTGCCAAGAAAAATATTAAGCAGTAGTCCTATTTGTGCAACGATAACGTGCAATAACCTAATAGAGAAACTTGGCTCCCAAAGTACAGCCTACTGCCGCAGAGTCCTACACAATACCAGTGGTGCTCTCTGTATGTCTGTGGCCACACGGCCCACGGCAAGGTCCTCCTCTGTGCTGACAGAGTGGCTGAGGCTGATTTATCTGTCCAATGCTTATTAACTTCTTCTCTCTTTCCCTTGTTCTCCTAGAGGATCCAGGGTGCACTGCTGCAAAATGGATGATGTCACATCCATGACATCTTCTCGTGTGTGTGTGTGTGTGGTGTGTTGACTGGTACACTGCTATTCAGGATGTGCCACATTGTGAATCGAGACAGCATTCTCTACATTAGAACATTATCTGGGACCACGTAGACGTTCTGTTGTACTGCTGGATAATGGATTAATGTATTGACCATGTATTCATCATTGTTTTTTTAAGTCTTTGATTGTCTCTTCAGCAAGGTGAGTCTTCACGCCGTGACGCCAGCGAGGGCTTTGTGGGTGTCACGTCTCCTCCCGTTGCTCCCCTCCGGCGCTCTGATTCGCCGGGTCTACTGAGCCACCGGTCTGAGTGCACCACCTCGGCAACACCGGAATTGAAACCCAACGCACCCTAATCACCTCCAGCGCACCTGCACCTCATCATCTCATCACCACCCCTATTTAGCCCTGGACTGTTCTGGATGATGTTGTGTGTGATTGTTAAGCTTCGTGTCATTTACTCTCTCTTTGTTATTTATCTTTGTCATTGTTTAAGTAAACCTTGACCTTGTTAATTTCTGCGTCTGCATCCTGCCTCTTCGAATACTCAGTACTCGTCACAGTGGGGTGTAGATGGTGACCTGTTGGATAGGAGGTCTGGCTCTAGGGCTTTGTGGGGTTTGGATGGTGACCTGTTGGATAGGAGATCTGGCTCTAGGGCTTTGTGGGCGGCAGGTAGCTTAATGGTTAAGAGCATTGTGCCAGTAACCGAAAGGTCGCTGGTTCTAATCCCCGAGCCGACCAGGTGAAAAAATCTGTCGATGTGCCCTTGAGCAAGGCACTTAACCCTAATTGCTCCTGTAAGTCGCTCTGGATAAGAGCGTCTGCTAAATGACCTTTTTATTTATTTTTTATTTTTTGTGGGGTGTAGATGGTGACCTGTTGGATAGGAGGTCTGGCTCTAGGGCTTTGTGGGGTGTAGATGGTGACCTGTTGGATAGGAGGTCTGGCTCTAGGGCTTTGTGGGGTGTAGATGGTGACCTGTTGGATAGGAGGTCTGGCTCTAGGGCTTTGTGGGGGTGTAGATGGTGACCTGTTGGATAGGAGGTCTGGCTCTAGGGCTTTGTGGGGTGTAGATGGTGACCTGTTGGATAGGAGGTCTGGCTCTAGGGCTTTGTGGGGTGTAGATGGTGACCTGTTGGATAGGAGGTCTGGCTCTAGGGCTTTGTGGGGTGTAGATGGTGACCTGTTGGATAGGAGGTCTGGCTCTAGGGCTTGTGGGCTTTGCTCAGTAGTTGTGCTCTAGGAACATCCATGAGTTTACTTTCAGCTTGATTTAACCATGTCTGATTGTAGCTCTTTGCTCTGAATCTTTCTAGAAGTTCATCCTTCTGTTGAATGCGCTTTCAATGGAACAGATGCGCTTGACCCTATGCTTTTGTGAAGGGCTCCATCTCTTTGTTGTGACCCCCCCCTTCTTGTTTACACATGGATGGAGCTTGCTAGCTTACTAACTGTTGTACAGTTGCTAGTCCACCATCGACTAATAGGGATACTTTTCTTTAGGGCGGGGGGTGGCAACTTTGATGAGCGAGCGTTGCGCCTTTTCCTTTCCAATGATGTCTACACATTTTTTAGGTTGCAGCTCTAATCACACCTGAGCACCTTCTACTTCTAATGTAAATTAATTAAAAAATTATAAAGATGTATAAATTCTAATCACACCTTCTACTTCTTTCCAAATGTTTTATTGTTAGACACAAAAGACAACAACTCAGCTCCAAGTGATTAGAATTTTGGAACTCTGTTTTTCCACACATAATAGAGAGATACTGTCAGAAGAACCGATGTGGATGTGGTGGAGGAGTCAGGCGCAGGACACAGATGCTTCGTCCAACAGACTTTAATAGTCCAAAGTGCAAAAGAACTAAACACGACCTCGAACAAAAAACAGAGGCGAGGGAATTACGCAAACATGCGTAAACACTAAACACTAAACAAACAGAGCGCAAACACGTAGCTCCGAAAGACAGGCAGACAACAACACACAATCTAACCAATACAAAACAGGGAACTTATAGGACACGTAATCAGAACACAAACAGACACAGGTGTACAAGACAGACCAAAGTAATCACACCACGAAACATTCAACGGTGGCAGCTAGTACTCCGGGGACAGCGAACGCCGAAGCCTGCCGGAACCAGGAGGAGGAGCAGTCTCGGCCGAAACCGTGACAGATACAGTGCCTTCGGAAAGTATTCAGACCCCTTGACTTGTTCCACATTTTGTTACGTTACATTCTTATTCTAAAATGTATATATATATAAAATAAAAAATAATCAGCAATCTACACACAATACCACATAATGACAAAGTGAAAACAGTTTTTTTTTTGTGCAAATGTATTACAAATATAAAACAGAAATAGCTTATTTACATAAGTATTCAGGCCCCTTTGCTATGAGACTCGAAATTGAGCTCAGGTGCATCCTGTTTCCATGTATCACCCTTGAGATGTTTCTACAAGTTGATTGGAGTCCACCTGCGGTAAATTCAATTGATTGGGCATGATTTTGGAAAGGCACACACCTGTCCATATAAGGTCCCACAGTTGACAGTGCATGTCAGAGCAAAAACCAAGCCATGAGGTCAAAGGAATTGTCCGTAGAGCTCCGAGACAGGATTATGTTGAGGCACAGATCTGGGGAAGGGTACCAAATCATGTCCACAGCATTGAAGGTCCCCAAGAACACAGCGGCCTCTATCATTCTTAAATGGAAGAAGTTTGGAACCACCAAGACTCTTCCAAGTGCTGGCTGCCCGGCCAAACTGAGCAAAAGGGGGAGAAGGGCCTTGGTCAGGGAGGTGACCAAGAACCCGATGGTCACCCTGACTGTCACGCTCTGGCTCTGGGACTGTGTATTTTGAGCCAGGGTGTGTTCATTTGGTTGTGTTGTATTTGGTTGTGTTTCATTGTTTGGTCGTGTGACTCCCAATCAGTGGTAACGAGTGTCAGCTGTCGGCTCGTTATCTCTGATTGGGAGCCATATTTAAACTGTCAGTGTTCACCTTAGTGTTGTGGGTTTTTGTTCATTTCGGTTCGTGTTAAACCGTAGATGTCACGTTATCGTTTATTGTTTTTGATCGTGTGATCTGTATAAATAAGGATATGTTCACTTTCAACGCTGCGCCTTGGTCATCTCTAACCAACGAGCGTGACAGAAAAACCCACCAAGATGGGACCAAGCAGCGCGTGTCCAGGAGCCATCGCCAGGGAGATCCCTCACAGATCTCCTTCGCCTCCTGGACTGGGTCAAGCCGAGTGAGGAAGAGAAGGGCTTGACATTATGGCAGAAGGGCGAGAGGCTGGCGAGGGACATGGAGACCTGGTCCACGGGTAGGAGAGACGCCCCGAAATTTTTTAGGGGGGGGCCACGACGTCGGACCAGCAGGAGGCCGCGATAGAGCGGTCCAGTGGGTTGCCGGAGAAGGCCGCCGGGTTACGGGGGCCACTGGTCGAAGAGGGGATGGAGGAAAGTAGAGGCACGGCGAGAGGTACTGGCGTGTGTTTGCCAGTCCGGTCCGGCCCGTTCCAGATCCCGGTGTGTAGGACCAGTGGTGTGTGTCCCCAGTACAGTCCGGCCCATCCAAGCTTCCCGCACCAAGCCAGTGGTGTGCGTCGTCAGTCCGGCACGGCCCGTGCCTGCTCTCCGCATCAAGCCTGTGGTGCGTCTCGTCAGCCCGGCTCTGCCCGTTCCTGCTCTCCGCACCAGGTCTGTGGTGCACGTCGCCAGCCCAGTCCGGCCCATTCCTGCCACTCGTACCAAGTCAAGGGTGCGAGTCGTCAGCCGGATTCAGCCCATTCCTGCTACTCGCAACAAGCCAAGGGTGCGAGTCGTCAGCCGGATTCAGCCCATTCCTGCTACTCGCACCAAGCCAAGGGTGCGAGTCGTCAGCCGGATTCAGCCCCATTCCTGCTACTCGCACCAAAGCCAAGGGTGCGTATCGTCTGCCAGGTCCGGTCCATTCCTGCCTCACGCGCCAAGCCAGGGGTGCGCGTCGGCAGTCCTGATCCAGCTAACTGGGTCAGATCGGACTGGGGGCACTACGGGGGGATTGTAGTAGGGTGGTGGTCAAGCCCGGAGCCGGAGCCGCCTCCGAGGGAGCAATACCCACCCAGCCCTTCCCTATTTGGGGGTGTAGGCGCGGTCGGAGTCCGCGCCTTTAGGGGGGGGTACTGTCACGCTCTGGCTCTGGGACTGTGTATTTTGAGCCAGGGTGTGTTCATTTGGTTGTGTTGTATTTGGTTGTGTTTCATTGTTTGGTCGTGTGACTCCCAATCAGTGTTAACGAGTGTCAGCTGTCGGCTCGTTATCTCTGATTGGGAGCCATATTTAAACTGTCAGTGTTCACCTTAGTGTTGTGGGTTTTTGTTCATTTCGGTTCGTGTTAAACCGTAGACGTCACGTTATCGTTTATTGTTTTGATCGTGTGATCTGTATAAATAAAGGATATGTTCACTTTCAACGCTGCGCCTTGGTCATCTCTAACCAACGATCGTGACACTGACAGAGCTCTAGAGTTCCTATGTGGAGATTGTAGAACCTTCCAGAAGGACAACTATCTCTGCAGCACTCTACCAATCAGGCCTTTATGGTAGAGTGGCCAGACGGAAGCCACTCCTCATTAAAAGGCACATGACAGCCCGCTTGGAGTTTGCCAAAAGGCACCTAAAGACTCTCAGACCATGAGAAACAAGATTCTCTGTTCTGATGAAACCAAGATCGAACTCTTTGGCCTGAATGCCAAGCGTCACGTCTGGAGGAAACCTGGCACCATCCCTACGGTGAAGCATGGTGGTGGCAGCATCATGCTGTGGGGATGTTTTTCAGTGGCAGGGACTGGGAGACTAGTGAGGATCGAGGGAAAGCTGAACAGAGCAAAGTACAGAGAGATCCTTGATGAAAACCTGCTCCCAAGCGCTCAGGACCTCAGACTGGGACGAAGGTTCACCTTCCAACAGGACAACGACCCTATGCACAGAGCCAAGACAACGCAGGAATGGCTTCCAGACAAGTCTCTGAATGTCCTTGAGTGGCCCAGCCAGACCTGAAAATAGCTGTGCAGTGACGCTCTCCATCCAACCTGACAGAGCTTGAGAGGATCTGCAGAGAAGAATGGGAGAAACTCCCCAAATACAGGTGTGCCAAGCTGGTAGCGTCATACCCAAGAAGACTTGATGCTGTAATCGCTGCCAAAGGTGCTTCAAGAAAGTACTGAGTAAAGGATCGGAATACTTATGTAAATGTCATATTTCACTTTTACCATTTTTTGCTTTGTCATTATAGGATATTGTGTGTAGGTTGATGAGGAAAAAAAAGAAACAATTTAATCCAATTTAGAAAAAGGCTGTAACGTAACACAATGTAGATAAAGTCAAGTGGTCTGACTACTTTCTGAAGGCACTGTATATGTGATCGTATGCAAATGTGAGCAAGGTTTGAAATTATTATGTTTTAGTCAAATATTACATCTGTTTGGTCTTCTTGTGATCAATTTACAGTCTACAAATATTCGGACCCCCCTGACCATCCGCTGAAGACAAAATCAGCCCGCGGATAATTCTAGAAAACCTATAGCCTAACTCTCCAGTTCTTAGGCCTACTCTATGCTCTGACAGATTGTCAGCCTCATGAAACACATCTAAAGTTGTAATTTCAAAGAAGAGTCAATGTGTCAAAAAAAAAACGTCTAGCATCTGTTGAAACCTTCTAGGCCTAGTTAACAGACACCACAAACCAGAAAGCCGTTTAGTGGTGACAGTGACACCCCTCTCAGCCCACCGTTTCACATTTGAGGCTTCTAACTCACTCCTGTCATCCAGGCCTGTAGACTGGCTCCAACGCACCAATGAGAATGGGGGAGAGTACAGAGGGACTGAGTTAGTTTTAGCAGTTCTGACTGTCGCCTCGCCCAGCGTTGAGTAAAACTGTCAAGTTTTAACAGCAGCTTGGTAGTGTCATCTCCATTAAGAGAGGAGTCGGAGACAGACAGAGAGCTGGTAGGACAGAGACCGGATGAACCTCTCTTTTCCTACACTGAGTCACAGAAGCCTTTTATTGGCCAGATATATATTTTATCTTCTTTAGATTAGACAAATGTTTATCAGGGAGAGAAAGATATGTGTATCATTATTCGCTGTGTGTCTCGGGCAGACAAGCTGATCTTTGCTTTGGCTGAGTGTCTTTGGCAGATAAGCTGATCTTTGCTTTGATTGGCCATGTGTCTTTGGCAGATAAGGTGATCATTGCTTTGATTGGCCATGTGTCTTTGGCAGATAAGGAGATCTGGTTTGCTGTCAAAGTCACACTCAAACACTCCTAACACAACATTTCATTGTCCTTAGAACCCACACTGTTTTAGGCCCCTAATAGTGACAGTTGACTAATAACTAATATTTGAACTAGGGCTGACCCGATTTACAGTGGGGAAAAAAAGTATTTAGTCAGCCACCAATTGTGCAAGTTCTCCCACTTAAAAAGATGAGAGAGGCCTGTAATTTTCATCATAGGTACACGTCAACTATGACAGACAAAATGAGATGTTTTTTCTCCAGAAAATCACATTGTAGGATTTTTAATGAATTTATTTGCAAATTATGGTGGAAAATAAGTATTTGGTCACCTACAAACAAGCAAGATTTCTGGTGACTGGTCGATTGTTTGGTCAATAGGCTGTTGGTCTTTAGTCGAGCAGTAGCAAAAAAATTAAAAATAACAAAACACAATCATGGCGTACAAGCTACCTGTCTGATTGGCTCCTGTCTAAGTGGACTGATCCATTGTGGAGGCCCTGGGGGTCGCACAGTACATCACTCTAAGACATGTGCTACTGAAATTGTATTATGGTTATACTATGTAAGAACGATGGTGCAACACAAATAAAATAGTATTATTTTATGACAAATGCGCTTTCTCCCGCGTTGGATAGTGGTCGCTGTCTGCGGCTCTGAAACACATCAGTGTGCTGTTGAATTGGCGACTTTTCCTAGACCATGTTGCTATGTGCGTAATAGCAAAGTTAACCAGCATATTGGTGTTGAGAACAATGCGGCGGAGGCAGCAGCAGAGTTAGGAGACGAGAAAACAGCCCTTGTCTTA
>CM072234.1:5779837-5845387 GCA_036851935.1 Coregonus suidteri
AGATGGCCGGGCGGGGTGGGTGTGGAGCCAGAGACAGCAAGGGTTCAAACTGTAGAACCAAGTTCCTACATTTGAATATAAAAATTGATTTTATCAAACAAAACTATGCTACATTTTATCTCTGGGACCCTTAGAATGACAAATCAGAGCAATATTACTGAATGAAAGTACATTATTTACCTTCAGAGGTGAATGTATCAAACCAGTTGCCGTGATACGTTTTTTGTTGTTGTGCACTCTCCTCAAACAATAGCATGGTATTTTTTCACTGTAATAGCTACTGTAAATTGGACAGTGCAGTTAGATTAACAAGAAGTTAAGCTTTCTGCCCATATAAGACATGTCTATGTCCTGGAAAGTTTGCTGTTACTTACAACAGTCATGCTAAACAATATGAAAATGTATGCGCTCGCTAACTGTAAGTCGCTCTGGATAAGAGCGTCTGCTAAATGACTAAAATCTAATTAGTGCACGTTAGCTCAACCGTCCCGTATATGGGACACCGATCCCGTAGAGGTTAACTCTACTGTACCATTCTACTATCTCGTGCTACTGTCCCGTGCTACTGTCCCGTGCTACTGTCCCGTGCTACAATGTTAACTCTACTGTCCCGTGATACTGTCCCGCACTACTGTCCCATGCTACTGTCTCATGCTACAATGTAAACTCTACTGTCCCGTTCTACTGTCCCATGCTACTGTCCTATGCTACAATGTTAACTCTACTGTCCCGTTCTACTGTCCCGTTCTACTGTCCCATGCAACTGTCTCATGCTACAATGTTAACTCTACTGTCCCGTTCTACTGTCCCATGCTACTGTCCCATGCTACAATGTTAACTCTACTGTCCCATGCTACAATGTTAACTCTACTGTCCCATGCTACAATGTTAACTCTACTGTCCCATGCTACAATGTTAACTCTACTGTCCCGTTCTACTGTCCCGTTCTACTGTCCCGTTCTACTGTCCCGTTCTACTGTCCCATGCTACTGTCTCATGCTACAATGTAAACTCTACTGTCCCGTTCTACTGTCCCATGCTACTGTCCTATGCTACAATGTTAACTCTACTGTCCCGTTCTACTGTCCCGTTCTACTGTCCCATGCAACTGTCCCATGCTACAATGTTAACTCTACTGTCCCGTTCTACTGTCCCATGCAACTGTCCCATGCTACAATGTTAACTCTACTGTCCCGTTCTACTGTCCCGTTCTACTGTCCCGTTCTACTGTCCCGTGCTACTCTCCCGTTCTACTGTCCCGTTCTACTGTCCCGTTCTACTGTCCCGTGATACTGTCCCGTTCTACTGTCCCGTGCTACTGTCCGATGCTACAATGTTAACTCTACTGTCCCGTTCTACTGTCCCGTTCTACTGTCCCATGCTACTGTCCCATGCTACAATGTTAACTCTACTGTCCCGTTCTACTGTCCCATGCTACTGTCCCATGCTACAATGTTAACTCTACTGTCCCATGCTACAATGTTAACTCTACTGTCCCATGCTACAATGTTAACTCTACTGTCCCATGCTACAATGTTAACTCTACTGTCCCGTTCTACTCTCCCGTGCTACTGTCCCGTGATACTGTCCCATTCTACTGTCCCGTTCTACTGTCCCGTGATACTGTCCTGTTCTACGGTCCCATGCTATTGTCCCGTGCTACTGTCCCGTGCTACTGTCCTATGATACTGTCCCGTTCTACTGTCCCGTTCTACTGTCCCGTGCTACTGTCCCGTTCTACTGTCCCGTTCTATTGTCCCGTGCTACTGTCCCGTTCTACTGTCCCGTGATACTGTCCCGTTCTACTGTCCCGTGATACTGTCCCATTCTACTGTCCCGTGATACTGTCCCATGCTACAATGTTAACTGTCTCCTCTCTGTCCAACCCTGTAGTTGGGACCGTGCAGCAGGTCCCATCCGGGAGGCCTGGTCCACCAAGGGCTCGTCGTACGCTGACCTCTACATCCAGAACGTGGAGATCAGTATGGGGGATTAGGAGGAGGCAGGCCAGTGAAGGCAAAGCCCCCAGAGAGAGACCCATGTGGCTGACAGAGAGCACTGTGCATGGAGGAACATACAGCGGACCAGACCCACCATTTCAGAACTTACTGTTGTAGTACAGTACGGACTAGAACCGTGATTTACCTTACTGTTGTAGTCCAGTATGGACTCTGTCTCTCTCTCTCACTCTCTGTCTGTTTCTCTCACTCTCTGTCTGTCTCTCTCGCTCTCTGTCTGTTTCTCTCCCTCTCTGTCAGTCTCTCTCGCTCGCTGTCTCTCTCTCTCACTCTCTGTCTGTCTCTCTCGCTGTCTGTTTCTCTCACTCTCTGTCTGTTTCTCTCACTCTCTGTCTGTTTCTCTCACTCTCTGTCTGTTTCTCTCACTCTCTGTCTGTTTCTCTCCCTCTCTGTCTGTTTCTCTCTTTGTCTGTCTCTCTCGCTCTCTGTCTGTTTCTCTCCCTCTCTGTCTGTTTCTCTCCCTCTCTGTCTGTTTCTCTCACTCTCTGTCGGCCTCTGTCCTTTATAATCTCACCCAGTATAGCTAGCTACTACATAGCCTGTGCTAGAGTGTCACGCCCTGGCCTTGAGAGGCCGGTTGTCTTTAGTTGGTTTGGTCAGGGCGTGAGTTTCTATGTTATATATTCTATGTTTATGTTCTAGTTAGTCGATTTCTATGTTGCAGTTCTAGGTTGTGTTTCTATGTTTGGCCGGGTGTGATTCCCAATCAGAGTCAGCTGTCGCTCGTTGTCTCTGATTGGGGATCATGCTTTAGTAGCCTGGTTGCCTACCTTAGTTGTGGGATCTTGTTCCGTGTTTCGGCTTGTATGTGTATAGCCTGAGGACTTCACGTTACGTTGTTTCTTGTTTATGTTTATTGAGTTAAATAAACATGTAAATAAACAGGTGGGCAAATGGTGGACATGGGAGGAGATATTCACCCGTCTCCTGAGTGGCGCAGTGGTCTAAGGCACTGCATCGCAGTGCAAACTGTGCCACTAGAGATCCTGGTTCGAATCCAGGCTCTGTCGCAGCCGGCCGGGAGACTCATGGGCGGCGCACAATTGGCCCAGGGTAGGGGAGGGAATGGCCGGCAGGGATGTAGCTCAGTTGATAGAGCATGGCGTTTGCAACGCCAGGGTTGTGGGTTCGATTCCCATGGGGGGCCAGTATAAAAATAAAAAAAAAAATAAAAATGTATTCACTAACTGTAAGTCGCTCTGGATAAGAGCGTCTGCTAAAAAAAATGACTAGTTCTGTATCCAATCTTCAAGGAAAACAGATTAAAAGGGAAACGTGTTGCACTAGTGGTGGATAAATTATATATTGACAACCAAATGTTCAGAGACACAAAGACTACTCCATGGCTATTCTAAAAGTTGTAATAGAGGAGTCAAATATTGGAGCACCTGATACTAGCAATGATAGGGATTGTAATATTAAATAACATTTATAGTAAGTATAGTATTTTATAAATGGATAAAACGATATAACAAGCAGAATAATACATCTTTAAATACAAATAATTAGAACATGGCTTTTTTGGTGGGAGGTTGTTGTTTTGGCGGATGGTTGTTGTGGTTGGTCCTGTGTTCTCTCTGGCGTCCTTTCCCCCTTGCAGCAGATGTGGATGCGGTGTGCGTTTGCACGCTCGGCCCATTTCTTCCGCAGTCAACCATGTGGTGTGCATTTTTGTGTTTGAAAAGGTGCGGCGTTAAGTGAGTGAGAGGGAAATGGTTGCATATCCCAGAGCCGACCGGGGGTCTATGAGCAGGGGTAGTGAGAGAGAGAGCTTTCAATTTTGTGTAGATGAGGGGGATATACATTTTTAAATATAGTATACATCTCATCTAATTATTCATTGTCCTATCATGATGGAAAGATCCCTAACCCTATAACCTGGACACCCACCTGAGCGACCCATACACCAAAGAGAGAGTTCCCATCTATTTTATGGACCTGCTGTGAATATGCAGCCTAAACAGAGAAATAAATGCGGTCAGAGACCTACTTGAGCAGCACCGCCCCCTCAAGATTCTGAGCCTGCCTGGCAGGGTTGGTCCTACAAAGCCAGAGCCCCCTGATGGGAGAGCATAATATACAAGGAAATTCTCAAAGCTGCTAATGAGAACCTTGACGACCTTTTACCTAGCCGGTGGGGATTCCGGTGGGGTACGCCCACCCAGGTAGTGGCAGTGCTGGCAACACTGGCTGCAGTAACCCATGGGGAGGGGGTCACACTCGGACAATCAGAGAGGGGGTTTATCATTGTGGCCCAGGTGGCACAAAATAATCAAAGGTCTGACCGCATGGAGATGCTTGGGAAAATGGTTACAACAGGGGATCAGAGTGTTTGTGTCTCAGGTGAAGAGGGTGGATCTGATCTCCATCACCTAGGACTTGACATAGATTAAGTAGATTAATCAAATCTCACATTGTTATCAATTTCTGCTCAATCTGCATGCTTTCTCAATCAGCTTTAACTGTATGTGCACTCGTAGATCAAGTTATTTCTCGAGTTGGGCTCTGGGATATAACAGCCGTTGAGTATCGGATTTTATGGTGGATTGTGGAGGAGGGGGGTTTGAGTGTGTTGGAGTATGTGAGTATGTGCGTGTGTGCTTGTCTGGCATCTGTTGTGGGGGGGTGGGGATGTTGGGGGGGGGGGGGGGGGGGGGGTATGGGATGACCGCGGGAATTATTTGCTAGGATTAATAATTGCTTGTCAATGAATAAATGTAATACACAGGCAATCCGGGGTTTATATGTTAGAATCCTATGCGTGAACTGCCGACATTATTACGCATATTAATTGATAATGATGGAAAATAGGATATGCATAATAAATAAAATAAAATAGTTATATAGATATATATATATATAGGTGAAAGCATGGAAATACTTTTGGCGGTTAATCTGCTTCTGTTTTGTGGGTGGTGGCACTGTGTGCTGTTTTCGATGGATGGGTCCTGGCCTCTCGGGGCCTTAGGGATCCGGAGGACGTGGGTGGGATGCCGATCACTGGGATGACGGCTCAACTTGGGATGGGGAGGGGCTTTAGCGGGGGAAATAGTGGAGAACAATTGAAGGGTTACTCCGTAGCGATGCAAATATCACGGTACAGCTATATGGACACTCATCATTACGCTATTTTTTATTGGTAAATTTACAAACATATATAATGATAAATAGACTTGAAACTTGTATCTCATTATGGTGTATGGTGAAATAAGTATAGCCAGTTTATAATTGTAATGGCTGGCTGATAATAACAAAAGAAGAACAATATTTACATGGCTCAAAGAGAAGGAATATAATATCTATTGTATACAGGAAACTCATTCAACAATTCGAGATGAAGTAGCGTGGAAAAAAGGGGGGGGGAATGGGGGGGGGGAAATATACTTCTCCCATGGGCAAAGAAATTCAAAAGGGGTGATGATATTAATTAATAGTAATTTCGATCCGAATGGCAAATTGTCCCAAATAGATACGCAAGGTAGATGATTATTTTAAATATGGTATTGGACCATAAAACAGATATGGCTCATTAACCTTTACGGACCAAATAATGATGATCCACAATTCTTTGACAATATATATAATAAATTATCAAGCCTGCAAGCAACTCAAGACAATATATTATGGTGGGGGATTATAATACTGTTTTAAATAGCTCAATGGACCGAAAAGGAAATCACATCACAAACAATCACCCACATGCTCTTAAGGACATTGTGAATGTCATGGATACATTAGAACTAGTAGATATATGGAGGCTTAAATATGCTGATCTAGTGAGATATACATGGAGGAGACTGAATCAAGCTAGTCGTCTGACTTCTTTCTTATCTCATTCTCGTTGGCACCAAAAGTAAAAAAAAGTGTTTGATAGGGGACTAGAATGCGGTCGGACCATCATATAATAGGCATATACATTAATCTGACTGAATTTCCACGTGGGCGAGGATATTGTAAATTTAATCAAAGACTATTGGATGATAATTTATTTATAATTAGAACAAAGGAATTTTATAACTGACTTTTTCCAACATAACATAGGTACAGCGAATCCCCTTATTGTATGGGACACCTTTAAATGTGCCTTTAGAGGCCATGCAATTCAGTACTCATCTCGAAAACAAAAAGCAATTTAGGTCAAAAGAGTTTATACTAAGAAAGGAAATAGAAAGTCTAACAGAACAGATATATGGCAATAAAAACTGTAACATAGAGGCTCAGAATAAATTAGAGGAAAAACTAAAGAAAATTGAAAAACTTATTCAAGAAAGATCAAGTGTATATATTATAAAAAATAAAGCAAACTGGATGGAATATAGGGAAAAATGCACAAAATTATGTTTTAATCTTCAACATAGGAATGCTACCAAAAATAACTTAATGAAACTGGTTACAATTGACGGAGTCACCCATAATTCACCAAATGATATTTTGAAGGAAGAAACAAAGTACTTTAAGCATATGTTTTCTTTTCAGTCGCCTCCATCTCCTCTAACTGAAGCTAATTGTAGAGATTTTTTTCTATTGATAATGTCAAATTAACAGCCACACAGAAAGACTCATGTGAAGGTGAAATTACAGAGGAGGAACTTCTGGATGCAATTAAAGACTTTAAGTCCGGGAAAACTCCAGGGTTGGATGGCATACCAATCGAGGTATACCAAACCTTTTTTGATGTACTAAGAGGACCGTTATTAGCATGTTTTAACCACTCCTATGTAAATGGTAGATTATCTGACACTCAAGAAGAATGTCTGATCTCATTATTACTGAAACAGGATACAGTGGAAAATATAAAGATCTAGTCCCATTTACAAAATTGGAGGCCCCTTACACTTCAGTGTTGTGATGCAAAAATCCTAGCAAAATGTATAGCGCATAGAATTAAAAAGGTATTGTCGGATATTATTCATCTAATCAGACAGGTTTTTTACATGGAAGATACATTGGAGATAATATAAGGCAAGTATTGGAAACAAATAGAACACTATGGAAAATATGGGAAACCAGGCCTGCTATTCATAGCAGACTTCGAAAAGGCATTTGATAAAGTTCGACTGGGGTTTATAATAGGCATAAATGCCTGGAGCATTTCAATTTTGGAGAATCTCTTATAAAATGGGTCAAAATCATGTATAGTAACCTAGGTGTAAAATAGTAAATAATGGCTATTTCTCAGAAAGTTTTAAACTGTCAAGAGAGTGTGAAACAAGGTTGTCCACTATCGGCATATCTATTTATTGTGGCCATCGAGATGTTAGCTATTAAAAATCAGATCCAATAATAATATCAGAGGATTAGAAATACAGGGCTTAAAAAACAAAGGTGTCATTGTACGCAGATGATTCATGTTTTTCTTTTAGATCCACAACTAGAATCCCTCCACAGCCTCATAGAGGATCTAGATACATTTTCTAACCTCTCTGGATTAAAACCAAATTATGACAAATGTACTATATTACGTATTGGATCACTAAAAAATAAAAAATTTTACATTACCATGTAGTTTACCAATAAAATGGTCTGATGGTGATGTGGATATACTCGGAATACATATCCCAAAGGAAATAAATGATCTCACTTCAATAAATTTTAATAGAAAGTTAGCAAAAATAGATAAGATCTTACTACCATGGAAAGGAAAAATACCTGTCAATTTGTGGAAAAAATCACCCTGATTAACTCTTTAGTATTATTCCAGTTTACCTATTTGCTTATGGTCTTGCCTACGCCTAGCAAACAGTTTTTTAAATTATATGAGAAAAAAATATTCAATTTTATTTGGAACGGCAAGCCAGACAAAATTAAAAGAGCATATTTATATAATGAATATGAATTCGGAGGACAGAAATTATTAAATATTAAAGCATTAGACCTAGCATTAGACCTAAAAGTTATACTTAAATCCGAACTGGTTCTCAAGCAAATTAGTAAGATTGTCTCACCCACTGTTCAAGAAAGGCCTTTTCCCCTTTATTCAGATTACAACCTCTCACTTTCAGTTATTTGAAAAGGAAATAATCTCCCAAATGTCACTATTTCTAAAACAAGCCATAGAAAGTTGGTTGCAATTTCAATTTATTCCTCCAGAAACGACAGAACAAATAATGCAACAAATATTGTGGTTAAATTCAAATATACTAATTGACAAAAAACCTTTATTTTTTGACAGAATGTTTAAAAAAGGTATAATCTTCGTAAATGATATCATCGGTAGGACTGGTGGAGTTATGTCGCACATGCAGCTAACAAAAACATATGGAAATGTCTGCTCTACCATAAATGACAACCAAATAATTGCAGCCTTACCGCAAAAGTGGAAGAGGAAAGTTGAAGGGGGAGAAAGTAAGGAACTTGTCTGTCGGCCTTGCATTAAAGAACATAATTGGTTAAGGAAAACTGTGATAAATAAAAAAGTAAATCAGTTTCACTTAAGGACCAAAGGATTGACAGCCGTCCCATATAGATTGCAAAATAGTTGGGAAGAGATCTTTGACGTACCGATCCCATGGCATAGTGTTTATGAACTGACACGCAAAACGACACCGGATTCAAAAATTAGAATCTTTCAATTTAAAATTATTATATAAAATTCTTGCTACCAATATAATGTTATTTATATGGGGGATACAATCTTCCCAGCTCTGCAGATTTTGCTGTGAAGAGACAGAATCATTAGATCATTTGTTTTGGTTCTGTCCATTTGTAGCTTGTTTTTGGACACAGGTCCAGGAATGGCTAAAGGATTGCAATATTTACCTGGAACTAACCTTGCAGATAGCATTACTGGGTGATCTGAAAAGTCATAGTCAATCAATCAATAATATAATAATACTTTTAGCAAAAATGTTTATTTTTAATTCACAATCTGTAGAAGCAATGAGAATAGAAAGGTTCAGAACTTTTGTAAAACATCACACAGTACGGTTGAAATATATATGGCAAATAGAAATCCAATATGGATGGTGTTAAGAGATAGATGGGAGGTAATGAATAGAGTTGAAGGATGGGACTAATAACAAATACAACAAATAATAACAAAGATAGCTAATATGTAAGCATACTGTGTCCATAATAAGTATATAGGTTGTATGTTGGGAGCTTTTGGGAAAGAGCACAGTTAGAAAGATATGGCATTTAGAAGAAAAACCGGATGGACATCATGAAAATGATCGGAGAGGTTGAGAGTAGAAGAAGTTTTAGGAGCAAAAAAAAAAAAAAAATATAATATAATAATATATATATATATATATATATATATAGAATTATTGTAAAATTAACTCTGTCCATAAGGTGTAGATAGTAAGTATAGACCGGAAGTAGAGGCCTGGGCATTGTTGTTCACTAATTTACTCCAAGTAGGGAAAGGATGGTGGGGTTGAAAAGTAATAAAGGGGAATATATATATAAAAAATAAAATAAAACATGGGGGATTGGAAGTGATGCAGACAATTACATTGATAGAAGATACAATCTATCTGCAATATTAAGCTGATCCATTCCCCCCGAAAAATAAATAAAAATAAAAATAAAAAAATAAAAAAAATAAATGACTAAATGACTAAAGGACCCTGGGCGAAGGTAGAAGCTCTGGCAAGAGAGGATCCACGACAACGCCAACGGGACCAACCGCTGAGGAAGCCCGAGAGGCAAACCCAAGAACATTTTGGGGCGGGGCTAGAGGGGTGGTCGGGGATCGAGAGAGGAAGAGCCCCGACCACTGCACCCGGTGGGGTTCCAGTTGGAGTCCCTACGACCATGAAAACAGGAATGGGAACAGTTTTACACAGAGGAGGAGGAGGACGACGATGAGGTTCTGTTCCCTAACTCGTGGGGGCTTCCGGAGGAGTCCTCACTGGAGGAGGATTGGCGAGAGAGAGAGAGAAGGACTGGAGCAGTCTGAGAGAGGAGGCCACCACGTTACGGGGGCTGTTAGCTCAGAGGGAGCAGGAGTTATCCGTTCAGAGTGAGGCGCTACAGGAGGCTCAAAGGGAGAAGGAAGTAGTGGAGGCACGGAGAGAGGAGCTGGTCAGGCTACAAAAGGAGCATGTGTTCAGTAAGGAACCTAGGTATGCAGAGATACGGACTGTGTCGCCGGTGCGCATTCACAGCCCAGTGCGTCCTGTGCCAGCGCCCCGCACGTGTCGTGCGAAAGTGGGCATCCAGCCAGGACGGGTTGTGCCAGCTGTACACTCCAGACCTCCAGTACGCCTCCACGGTCCGGCACGGCCCGTCCCTGCTCCCCGCACCAAACCAGTGGTGCATGTCGCCAGCCCGGTATGCCCCGTTCCTGCTCCTCGCACCAACCCAGTGGTGCGCGTATCCAGTCCGGCCCGAACCGTTCCTTCTCCTCGCACCAGACCAGTGGTGCGTGTCCCCAGGCCGGCCCGGCCCGTTCCACCGGTGCCTGGTTCAGCACCGGTCAGCTGCTCCACTCCGGAGCCAGAGCAGTCAGCTCCACCGGGGTCCAATCCAGCTCCGGTCAGCGGCTCCACTCCGGAGCCAGAGCAGTCCGCTCAACCGGTGCCCAGTCCAGCTCCGGTCAGCGGCTCCACTTCGGAGCCAGAGAAGTCCGCTCCACCGGGGTCCAGTTCAGCTCCGGTCAGCGGCTCCACTCCAGATCCAGAAGTCAGCCCCTCTCCAGGGTCGGGGTCTCCCACACCAGGGTCCAGACAGGGCTTGGTGCATCGTGGGGGGAAGGAGAGGGGAAGCATCGCGCCGAGGTCCAGACCAGACCAGGGGCGCAATGGGGAGGCAGAGAGGGAGAGGTTGTCACGCCCGGAGCCGGATCCGCCTCCGAGGCTGAATGCCCACACGGACCCTCCCCTAATGAGTCAGGTTGGTGCGGCCGGAGTACGCACATTTGGGGGGGGGGGATACTGGCAATGGCACACATTTCAGCAAATAAACAGCTGTTTCAAATAAACGCTGTGTCTAAATGAATTGTTTACAAGATTACAATGAATTATCATGAATTGTTTACGAGGTTAAATGTTAATTTGTTACATTAAATAATTCAGTAATGACTCAAAAAAAATATGGCAATCATCTGTTTTTATCGCCAGTAAGAAACTGCTAGCCATTAGCTGCTAACAGCTGAGAACCGCTAGCTAACTGGCTGCTAACAGCTGAGAACTGCTAGCTAACTGGTTGATAACAGCTGAGAAGTGCTAGCTAACTGGCAAGCACAAAAACAGTCAACCACTTCGGGAGTACAGACCCCTAGAAATCGGCAGATTGCCCTCTGGTGGCAAAAGTAAAAACTGCCAAAAATGCACTATATAAAAAGGAAAGAGGCTATACGAACACGCCGTGTGCCCAAATTGATGACGTATTTCGCGCAGCTGAGAATCAAGTGGAGATGAATGGATTTGGTTCAGTCAGTTCAGTCAGTCGTCATATTGAGCCCTTCCCAGCTAGCTAGTTTATGCTGGCTAACTGGCAACAACAGCATGGCGCTAATTAAAACTTGTAAAATAAATTAATTTATATTTCGATGGGTGAGGGAGAAATTATTGGTAGTATTGGTCACCATCGGGAACCTGAATGACCAGTGTAACAGTGTTGTATCGAGGTGCTTCCCACTGGGTAGCTGAGGAATGAGACTGGAGTTGAGCGAAGTTTGGCTCTTTTTACTGACTGTGATATTTTTGACTCGTTAAGTCAAAAGAGCAAATATTTCGACTAATTTTGTTCATTTCAGTCAGTAATGCCCAGAGCATGCAGGAACCCCTACCGGTGACACGATGAACAGAAACTCAAAATAATCATGATTCTACAAGCCTCTCGTTCACATGTCGTTCACCATAGCGGGCTTGTTGGAGCTGTCATCTGTGACTGCAATGTATAAAACGGCTTCAAACAATGTACACTGTGCAAAAAAATATAAATGCAACATGCAACAATTTCAAATATTTTACTGAGTTACAATTCATATTAGGAAATCAGTCAATTTAAATAAATTAATTAGGCACTAATCTATGGATTTCACATGACTGGGAATACAGATATGCATCTGTTGGTCACAGATACCTTAAAAAAAGGTAGGGGCGTGGATCAGAAAACCAGTCAGTGTCTAGTGTGACCACCATTTGCCTAATGCAGCGCGACACATCTCCTTCGCATAGAGTTGATCAGGCTGTTTATTGTGGCCTGTGGAATGCTGTCCCACTCCTCTTCAATGGCTGTGCGATGTTGCTGGATTTTGGCGGGAACTGGAACACGCTGTCGTACAAGTCGATCCAGAGCATCCCAAACATACTCAATGGGTGACATGTCTGGTGAGTATGCAGGCCATGGAAGAACATTTTCAGCTTCCAGGAATTGTGTACAGATCTTTGCGACATGGGGCCGTACATCATCATGCTGAAATATGCAGTGTTGGCGGTGGATGAATGGCACAACAATGGGCCTCAGGATCTCATCACGGAATCTCTGTGCATTCAAATTGCCATTAATAAAATGCAATTGTGTTCGTTGTCCGTAGCTTATGTCTGCCCATACCATAACCCCACTGCCACCATGGGGCACTCTGTTCACAATGTTGACATCAGCAAACCGCTCGCCCACACGACGCCATACACGCTGTCTGCCATCTGCCCGGTACAGTTGAAACTGGGATTCATCCATGAAGATTACACTTCTCCAGCATGCCAGTGGCCATCGTAGGTGACCATTTTCCCACTGAAGTTGCTTACGTCACCAAACTGCAGTCAGGTCAAGACCCTGGTCCGAGTGACTAGCACGCAGATGAGCTTCCCTGAGACGGTTTCTGACAGTTTGTGCAGAAATTCTTCGGTTGTGCAAACCTACAGTTTCATCAGCTGTCCGGGTGGCTCGTCTCAGACCATCCCACAGGTGAAAAAGCTGGATGCGGAGGTCCTGGGCTGGCGTGATTACATGTGATCTGCGCTTGTGAGGCCGGTTGGACGTACCGCAAAATTCTCTAAAACGACATTGGTACAGAAAGGAACATTCACTTCTCTGGCATCAACTCTGATGGATATTTCTGCAGTCAGGATGCCAGTTGTATGCTCCCTCCAAAACTTGAGAAGTCTGTGGCATTTTGTTGTGTGACAGAACCGCACATTTTGGTTGCCTTTTTATTGTCCCCAGCACAAGGTGCACTTAGGGCTGTTATGGTGAACATTTTACAACCATACGGGCAGTCACGAGTTTAGTCACAGTAACTAGGCTTCTCCAAGCTCTGATGCTGCTGCTGGTCATTAGTATCCTACCAAACTTGCTAACTGCCTGGTACTCAGCACTCTATTGTCCCTCTAATCACTCTGACATCAATGCAAACTTGTTCGAAAATCAAATCAAACACTTCATGCGAGCCCATGAGCTCTTGTTGCGCAACATTTCTATAGGCTTATGCAATTGCATAAGAAAGCGTTTTGATGACCTCTATTCAAAAGAGTGCATTTTTTACATTTTTTTAGTCATTTAGCAGATGCTCTTATCCAGAGCGACTTACAGTTAGTGCATACACATTTTTTTTTTCTTTGGATTTCATACTGGCCCCCAGCGCGCCTGTTTTGCGCGCTGGACTAAATTGACACATCACTGCGTAACTCTGTTTTCCGTAATAAATCCTGTTATTCTGTGATTTACCCTCCTGCACCTGACTCCTTCAACTCACCCATCACAGAATCACACACCCGCCATGGAGTCAGCAGGAGAGGAGCACATGCCTGGAGTCGTGGCATGGGTCCGGGAGCATTCGACGACGCTAGCCAGCTTGGGAGAAGCGATGGATCGGGTTCTACAGGTCGTCCAAAGCCTGGAGAGGAGAGGATCCGATCTTTCGGGACCAGCTGGCCGACCGGATCCAGCCTCCCACACCCCAGCACCCAGATGGATCCATATATCCCGACCACGGGATTTCAATGGGACAGCTGCTCTCTGCCAGGGATTCCTCCTCCAACTGGAGTTGTATTATTCGAACATCAGCCCGGCTCCATCAGAGTGGGAGAAGGTGTCCGCCCTCGTCTCCTGCCTCTCGGGAAAGCCCTGGAGTGGGCCATCGCGGTCTGGATTGAAGGAGGAGCCGCGTTGGACAACTACGGGGAGTTCGCTCGCCTTTTTTAGGCCGTCTTCGATCACCCGCCCGAAGGTAGAGAGGCAGGCGAGCGGCTGGTCCACCTGAGGCAGGGGATGAGGACCGTGCAGGACTTCGCCTTGAAGTTTCGGACTCTAGCGGCTGGGTCCGGGTGGAACGAGCAGGCCCTCATCGACCACTTCCGGTGCCATCTACTAGAGGACTTCTGAAGGGAGCTAGCCTGCCGGGACACCATGTTGTCCTTCAATCGACTGGTGGACATGGCTATCCGGTTGGACAACCTGCTGGCTGCTAGAGGACATCCTGGAAGGGGCCTGCCCGTACTACCCCCCCGCCCCCCAACCCGGATCACGAGCTGGAGCGGCGATCCAGGAGAGCGGAGGACGACAGCGTCAGTGTCCCTTTAGTGGCACGAGAGGACATTATCCTGCACATTGTCTTCTGCGTTCTTTTGGGTCTGGAGGCGGCAGGCAGGGCACTCTCGCATCACCCCAGGTATCAAACACCCACACTCGTTCAGAGCCCTCTGCTGCTCACTGTACCCTACACATCCACTTTCCCTGATAACACAGTAGTTCCCCAGTGTCAGGCGCTGGTCGATTTAGGCGCAGCTGGGAACTTTATGGACAGGTCATTTGCACATAGTCTAGGCATCCATTCCACTCCCCATCAGAGCACTTGACAGTCGACCACTAGGGTCCAGGTTCGTTAGGGAAGTTACAACACCAGTCACTATGGTTACGCACAAAACCCATCGAGAGAAAGTCACCTTTTTTATTACTGTCTCCTGATTTCCCTGTTGTTTTAGGTCTTCCCTGGTTAGCACTAAACAACCCCGCCTTTTCATGGCCGAGGATAGTGAGGTTAGTGAAGCTCGGTGGAGCTCCTTGTATTTTGTATCGCCAGGTTATTTTCCCCATGTGCCTTGTTGGTTCCAGTCCGCCTGTTTTGTGCGCTGGACTATTTTGACGCATTACTGCGTAACTCTGTTTTCCGGAATAAATCCTGTTATTCTGTGATTTATCCTCCTGCGCCTGAATCCTTCAACTCACCCATTACACTAACATAAGGACAACTCAGAGAATGCTATTCTGTTCTTTTGAAATAGACCACATTTTCTTCATTTCATGTTTCTTTAGACCTGTCTAAAATAAATAATGGATTTATTGTGATGTTGTAGGCTAAATTACATGGATTTATTCAAACGTTTTAAATGTAGATGCTCCAAAGGTCTGCATCAGTGGCTTGTAGGCTATGCGTGGAAGCCAGGAGATGCTACATTTGTTTATGTTAATGAACGGTCAATTATCGTGAGACCTGTAGTTATTTGCTTGACAATCACCAGCTGTCAAAATGTCATGACTGTCACAGCCCTAGGTGTACCTGTGTAATGATCATGGTGGATGGATTGCCTTGGCAAAGGAGAAATGCTCACTAACAGGGATGCCAACACATTTGTGCACAAAATGAGAGAAATAAGCTTTTTGTGCGTATGGAACATTTCTGGGATCTTTTATTTCAGCTCATGAAACATGGGACCAACACTTTACATGATGCATTTATATTTTTGTTCAGTATAATTTGTAATTCATTTCTAGGCATACAAATAATAATATTTATTGATTGATACCTTTGAAACAATGTCTACCAGACTACAATAGATTGTGAAGGGAATGCAATTGAATGACTGCTGCGAGGGAGATTTGCCCAATAGGCTATCATTCATGAACTGCAGCAGCAACCCAAATACGTTCTCGAGTTCGAGTATTGAACAGAGGTGTATGTTTTGTTTCTACAAAGCTGTTTCCATCGATAATTCAATAATCAATCGACTACTTCATTCTTGCACCATGCAATCATTTATTTATCTAAGCATTTATTTTCCTTCTCTGCAGCATAATACATTTTTCTGCATGCACACGATAGACAGTTGGTGGTCGGAGAACGCCGCTGAGCCGGAGAGTCTCAAATTAATCCTGCTGTAGAATTTATTGCGACCAGCAGGTCCAAACGAATGACTAAAAGGAACGCGTCACTCAGAAAAAACATATCATGACTCTCAAATTGTTTCGCGAACTGAACATCACTGGGCAGCAGCTGCTTCACCGGACATCTGTATCACATGTCGCTAGCGCTAGCGGTAGCTGTAGCGGTAGTGGTAGCTAGCGTGGCCAGTTTGTTCCTTGATTGTATTTAGAGTAGGAGAGCATGACAAATAACATGTAATATTGGTAGTATAGTAACCATCTGGATGTCACCTCCTTCTCTGGTGATAGTCCTTTCCCTTGTCCAAAACTCCACTGTGGAATTAATGTGAACTGGCAGCCTCTGGCCGTGTAGTGTGGTTTCCTCAGCTTAAGGACAAGGCCGTGTAGTGTAGTTTCCTCAGGTTAAGGACAAGGCCGTGTAGTGTAGTTTCCTCAGGTTAAGGACAAGGCCGTGTAGTGTAGTTTCCTCAGGTTAAGGACAAGGCCGTGTAGTGTAGTTTCCACAGGTTAAGGACAAGGCCGTGTAGTTTCCTCAGCTTAAGGACAAGGCCGTGTAGTGTAGTTTCCTCAGGTAAGGACAAGGCCGTGTAGTGTAGTTTCCTCAGGTTAAGGACAAGGCCGTGTAGTGTAGTTTCCTCAGGTTAAGGACAAGGCCGTGTAGTGTAGTTTCCTCAGGTTAAGGACAAGGCCGTGTAGTGTAGTTTTCCTCACGTTAAGGACAAGGCCGTGTAGTGTAGTTTCCACAGGTTAAGGACAAGGCCGTGTAGTTTCCTCAGCTTAAGGACAAGGCCGTGTAGTGTAGTTTCCTCAGGTAAGGACAAGGCCGTGTAGTGTAGTTTCCTCAGGTTAAGGACAAGGCCGTGTAGTGTAGTTTCCTCAGGTTAAGGACAAGGCCGTGTAGTTTAGTTTCCTCAGGTTAAGGACAAGGCCGTGTAGTGTAGTTTCCTCAGGTAAAGGACAAGGCCGTGTAGTGTAGTTTCTTCAGCTTAAGGACAAGGCCGTGTAGTGTAGTTTCCTCAGCGTAAGGACAAGGCTGTGTAGTGTAGTTTCCTCAGGTTAAGGACAAGGCTGTGTAGTGTAGTTTCCTCAGGTTAAGGACAAGGCCGTGTAGTGTAGTTTCCTCAGGTTAAGGACAAGGCCATGTAGTGTAGTTTCCTCAGGTTAAGGACAACGCTGTGTAGTGTAGTTTCCTCAGCTTAAGGACAAGGCCGTGTAGTGTAGTTTCCTCAGGTTAAGGACAAGGCCGTGTAGTGTAGTTTCCTCAGCTTAAGGACAAGGCCGTGTAGTGTAGTTTCCTCAGGTTAAGGACAAGGCTGTGTAGTGTAGTTTCCTCAGGTTAAGGACAAGGCCGTGTAGTGTAGTTTCCTCAGCTTAAGGACAATGCCGTGTAGTGTAGTTTCCTCAGGTTAAGGACAAGGCCGTCTAGTGTAGTTTCCTCAGCTTAAGGACAAGGCCGTGTAGTGTAGTTTCCTCAGGTTAAGGACAAGGCTGTGTAGTGTAGTTTCCTCAGGTTAAGGACAAGGCCCTCAGTAAGGACAAGGCCATGTAGTGTAGTTTCCTCAGTTTAGTGTAGTTTCCTCAGCTTAAGGACAAGGCTGTGTGTAGTGTAGTTTCCTCAGGTAAGGACAAGGCCGTGTAGTGTAGTTTCCTCAGCTTAAGGACAAGGCCATGTAGTGTAGTTTCCTCAGGTAAGGACAAGGCCGTGTAGTGTAGTTTCCTCAGCTTAAGGACAAGGCTGTGTAGTGTAGTTTCCTCAGGTAAGGACAAGGCCCTGTAGTGTGGTTTCCTCAGCTTAAGGACAAGGCCCTGTAGTGTAGTTTCCTCAGGTAAGGACAAGGCCGTGTAGTGTAGTTTCCTCAGCTTAAGGACAAGGCCGTGTAGTGTAGTTTCCTCAGGTTAAGGACAAGGCCGTGTAGTGTAGTTTCCTCAGGTTAAGGACAAGGCCGTGTAGTGAAGTTTCCTCAGGTACAATCTTTCACTGAGCTTTCATAGTAATGAGTAGGCTGATTGGTGTGTGGTGAGGGTTAGATTGCACATTAATAAAACCCTGTCTGATTCATTTCCACTCAGTCCTTTATTGGTGGTGTAAGTGGCTCTGGATAAGAGCGTCTGCTACATGACCATGGTGGTGTTTGACCTCTGAGACCTTCAGACCAAGTCACTTTGGAAACACAGATTTAATCTCGGTGTTGAACTTAACCATCTAGTTAACATGTATTTTAACATGTAGTTTACTTGCAGAGTGTCACTTTTAATAGCGCGTTTTGGTCTAAAGTGTCTTGCGAAAGAATTCATCCCACTTGGCATTTTTCCTATTTTGTTACAACCTGGAATTTAAAATGATTTTTTGGGGATTTGTATCATTTGATTTACACAACATGCCTACCACTTTGAAGATGCTAAATATATGTTTTATTATGAAACAAACAAGAAATAACTTGAGCGTGCATAACTATTCACCCCTCCAAAGTCAATACTTTGTAGAGCCACCTTTTGCAGCAATTACAGCTGCAAGTCTCTTGGGGTATGTCTCTATAAGCTTGGCACATATAGCCACTGGGATTTTTTTTGCCCATTCTTCAAGGCAAAACTGCTCCAGCTCCTCAAGTTGGATAGGTTCCGCTGGTGTACAGCAATCTTTAAGTCATACCACAGATTCTCAACTGGATTGAGGTCTGGGCTTTGACTAGGCCATTCCAATACATTTAAATGTTTCCCCTTAAACCACTTGAGTGCTGCTTTAGCAGTATGCTTAGGGTCATTGTCCTGCTGGAAGGTGAACCTCCGTCCCAGTCTCAAATCTCTGAAAGACTGAAACAGTTTTCCCTCAAGAATTTCCCTGCATTTAGCGCCATCCATCATTCCTTCAATTCTGACCATTTTCCCAGTCCCTGCCGATGAAAAACATTCCCACGGCATGATGCTGCCACCACCCTGCTTCACTGTTGGGTTTGCGCCAGACATAGCGTTTTCCTTGATGGCCAAAAAGCTCAATTTTAGTCTCATCTGATCAGAGTACCTTCTTCCATATGTTTGGGGAGTCTCCACATGCCTTTTGGCGAATACCAAATGTGTTTGCTTATTTCTTTCTTTAAAGCAATGTTTTTTTTCTGGCCACTCTTCCGTAAAGCGCAGCTCTGTGGAATGTGTATGGCTTAAAGTGGTCCCATGGACAGATTCTCCAATCTCCGCAGTGGAGCTTTGCAGCTCCTTCAGGGTTATCTTTGGTCTCTTTGTTGCCTCTCTGATTAATGCCCTCCTTGCATGGTCCGTGAGTTTTGGTGGGCGGCCCTCTCTTGGCAGGTTTGTTGTGGTGCCATAATCTTTCCATTTTTTTATAATGGATTTAATGGTGCTCCGTGGGATGTTCAAAATTTCGGATATTTTTTTTATAACCCAACCCTGATCTGTACTTCTCCACAACTTTGTCCCTGACCTTTTTGGAGAGCTCCTTGGTCTTCAGGATGCCGCTTGCTTGGTGGTGCCCCGTGCTCAGTGGTGTTGCAGACTCTGGGGCCTTTCAGAACAGGTGTATACATATGACATGTGATCACTTAGATGCACACAGGTGGACTCATGTTTACACTTCTGAGGTAATTGCACCAGATCTTCTTTAGGGGCTGCAAAGGGGGTGAATTATGCTTTAAGTAATTATGTTTTGGCATTTCACTTCAAATTTAGACTTGGTTGCCATTACATGAAATCCAAATAAAAAATATTTAAATTACAGGCTTCATAGGAAAAAACGCCAAGGGGGATGAATACATATGCACTCACCACTTTTCTGTTATTTATTTTAGTCATCGCTAAGTAATAAGGTTAAGGTAAGATGTTTCTGATTGACGTGTGATCTCTCCTCAGCATAAGACGATGACGCGGCAGGAGCCCAGATGGGCGTGGCCGGAATCGGCGGCGGCCAATCAGACGAGAACGTGGAAGTGATGCACGCCCTGCTCATCCACGAGAAGAGAGGTGGCGCCGGGCCAGCAGGATGCGGAGCCATAGCAGCAGCCGGGGCTCTCACTTCCTCATCAGCAACCAATGCCAGCGACTCGGATAGCGACTCCAGCGAATCAGAACTCTCTCCACGTGGCTCATGCTGCGGCCCAAGCTGTGATGAAGAAGATGATGAAGAGTTTGAGGAGGTGGGGGAGGATGAGCCCATGGTGACTGTGGGAGGAAGATCCTTCTCCAACAGGTTGTCACTCTATTTCCAGTCAGTCAGACGTTCTCTGTTCTAGAGACCTGACAGCCTACTGCCTAGTGGTGTGTTAGTCCTGATTCTCACTCGGACTCAGCTCAACCACTGTTTCCTTCCAGTATTAAGGTTACTACAAGCTTCACTCTGTTGAGTGAGATGGGTGGAGTGAGATTTTTGAAGTAGTGGACACTTTTTGGTAACATGATACGTATCCTTGCCGGTCACACTCCCATTCACAAGGGGGCGATAGAATTTTGCTTTTTTATTTTGTGAAATCAAGGAAGTAGCCTTCCCTTGCCAGTAGTAGCTAGCCGGCAGCCTGGCTAGCTAGCTTTAGACTGGGTAAAAACATAGCAAGCTAGCTAGCTTTAGATTGGGTAAAAACATAGCAAGCTAGCTAGCTTTAGATTGGGTAAAAACATAGCAAGCTAGCTAGCTTTAGATTGGGTAAAAACATAGCAAGCTAGCTAGCTTTAGATTGGGTAAAAACATAGCAAGCTAGCTAGCTTTAGATTGGGTAAAAACATAGCAAGCTAGTTAGCCTTTTTAGCTTCCCACATCTTCATGTGAAATAATCAGATTTATAATTAAAAAAAATATGCCCTGGCAAATACACTGAGTATACAAAATATTAAGAACACCTGATCTTTCCATGGCATAGACTGACCAGGTGAATTCAATATTAGGAAGGCGTTCCTAATGTTTGGTATACTCAGTGTATTGTTATACTTTCCATTGTAACCTAAAACATTATCCCAGTTTGATATACTGCTGGTGTAGTCATTCCTTTATCAGCTAAAAATAGAACGTCATCATGTTTAGGTCACAGAGAAAAAAAACCGCATGGCTAGTTGGCAGGTTCTACCATTTCATTACTTCTAAACAAAATACATTTTTGGGTGGATTCTTGTTGTTTGGTTTAACGTTTGAACAGTCGCCGAGATTATATTTGGTTATCTATGCAAAATATGGCCTATAGATCAGATCAAGGAACCAAAGCAACAACACTTCGCCCCACGGCTGCAGAAAGATTGACAAAGGCAAATTCTCAATTTTCAGGTAGTAAAAAAAAAGTATGTTGAATGCCAGTTCTTATTACAGGGATCCGCCCCCTTTCTGTGACCAAAAACTATCTTGCGTCTGAGTGGAGCTTTGTAGTAGGTAGGCTTTACAATAGCTGAACGTTCCAACACACCACCATCACTATAGAGCTGGTCTAAAACCTTAGCATGCCTAGTCCCTGAGGACTAGCAAAGACACACACACACACACACACACACAGTTGCCAACCAGTTCATTAACACTAGATGAGACCACACTGTCTCCTCTCTCTCCCCCGGTGTCTTTATCTCAATGTGAATTCTTCACTGTTCCGTGTTCTTTAGTTGTGCCGTGATTCAGCTCAGAGTTCCGTCACTGTCCCAAGTGTAGAGAGGAGTAGGCAGTAGCAGGTTTAGAACTACTGAATTTATTAAAGCACCATAGCTTAAAGCGGGACGAAACCCACAGTTCAAAATATAAAGTACTCAGGAAAAGTAGGAGAGATTCCTCTCAGGAAAACAAACAACATATACAATGACTGACAAAGACAAATGACAGAGGGAGTATATATACAGTGATAGAGTGGGGATTGGAACCAGGTGTGTGTAATGATGATGTCCGGGGGTTGATGAGTGAAGGGCAGGTTCGGCAGCAGCTAGAAGGCCGGCGACGCCTGAGCTGGACAGGAGGGGGAGCCAAAGCGAAGGCTGGTGTGACAGTCACTCATGGGGACAGTATGTCACTGCCAAATCTAAGGGTAGAGCTCGAAAATTCAAGCCCCTTGGGTGCTGCCATAGAGTTACATTAGAAGGGTCCATTACACAACAAGTAGGAAATCGAAAATTCAACAATGAGTGGTTTGGAAGGGATCTGTGGCTAACCGCAATCATTGCAAAGTAATCACTAGCCTGCTATTCAGTGGAGTGGGTGTGTGGTCCCGATTCTCGGTTTAAGGGTTCTCTTTTCCAAGCTTAAAATGATGAACATTCAACGTTGGCCATGCTGTCAATGATTTCTGCCACGCTCAAAACAACTGAAAATCTGACTTCAGTGAGTTCAAGACAACTGGGAACTCAGGAAAAAAGCTCTGACTGGAAAAATACATTTTGAACGGTCATCCAACTCGGAATTGTAAGTCGGGAACTCGGGCCTCTTTCTAGAGCTACGACCTGAAGATCACTAACGTCATCATGATTCAACCTAGTTTTTTTCCCGAGTTCCCAGTTGTCTTGAAAGCATCATAAATCCAGAGAATGCCAGACTTTGATGACAAAGTTTGAATACGAAATGTGCCCACGAAGGACTGCCGCGCCACCTTCCTGTTCAAGTGAGCACAGCACAACAAGGTGAGTCCAAAAATGTATTGTATGCTGCTGCATAAATGATGTAATATGCCAGGGAGATATGTATACTGTAGCTAAGAAAGTAATACTAAGTGTATGTTGTGTAGTAAGCTGTTAGTAGCCCATGTGCCTCACCCTAATAATTTGGTCCCTTTCCCCCTCATAATTTAGCCTACTGTTCTGACTTGGTGGTGCACATGTAGCCTATAACCTGTTTTAGAGAAATGTAATCATCGAATATTGTAAGAGCTTTCATTGTCTGCTTATATGCCCCCTTTATTTATCCTACAGTTCTGACTTGGTGTACAGGGAGAACACTGTAAGAACGGCCCATGTTCTGAATTCTGTCGCTGTACATTTCAAAAGTGCTGAACAAATAGTTATATTGACTACGTCCGTCCTGGCTCGCTCATTAATGTCTTATCCGCTTGTCGTCCCCTTATGCCATAGTTTGTACATCTCAATTGTCAGTAGAAACCACATTTGATTAAGCAAGTCAGCCATATATAAGCTATGTTTTTTTTAAAGGCAGTAAATGAGGCTGAATGAACTGTTTCGCTGCCAGACAAGGCTCCTCTGATAGCCAGGTGTAGCGGTGGGAAGGGATACTACAGACCAGTATCCCATCTTTCTTTTCTTTCCAAAATTATTGAGCGTGCCCGTCTTTAGCCAACTCTCTTGCTATCTCTCTCAGAATGACCTTCTTGATCCAAACCAGTCAGGTTTTCAGGACTGGTCATTCAACTGAGACTGCTCTTCTCTGTATCACGGAGGCTCTCCGCACTGCTAAAGCTAACTCTCTCTCCTCTGCTCTTGTCCTTCTAGACCTGTCTGCTGCCTTTGATACTGTGAACCATCAGATCCTCCTCTCCACCCTCTCCGAGCTGGGCATCTCCGGCGCGGCTCACTCCTGGATTGCGTCCTACCTGACCGGTCGCTCCTACCAAGTGGCGTGGCGAGAAGCTGTCTCCGCACCACGTGCTCTCACCAACTGGTGTCCCCCAGGGCTCAGTTCTAGGCCCTCTCCTATTCTCCCTATACACCAAGTCACTTGGCTCTGTCATATCCTCACATGGCCTCTCCTATCATTGCTACGCTGACGATACACAACTAATCTTCTCCTTTCCCCCTTCTGATAACCAGGTGGCGAATCGCATCTCTGCATGTCTGGCCGACATATCAGTATGGATGACGGATCACCACCTCAAGCTGAACCCTGGCAAGACGGAGCTGCTCTTCCTCCCGGGGAAGGACTGCCCGTTCCATGATCTCGCCATCACGGTTGACAACTCCGTTGTGTCCTCCTCCCAGAGTGCGAAGAGCCTTGGCGTGACCCTGGACAACACCCGTGTCGTTCTCCAGGTTCATGCTCTACAACATTCAGAGAGTACGACCCTGCCTTACACAGGAAGCGGCACAGGTCCTAATCCAGGCACTTGTCATCTCCCGTCTGGATTACTGCAACTCGCTGTTGGCTGGGCTCCCTGCCTGTGCCATTAAACCCCTACAACTCATCCAGAATGCCGCAGCCCGTCTGGTGTTCAACCTTCCCAAGTTCTCTCACGTCACCCCCCCCTCCTCCGCACACTCCACTGGCTTCCAGTTGAAGCTCGCATCCGTTACAAGACCATGGTGCTTGCCTATGGAGCAGCGAGGGGGAACGGCACCTCCGTACCTTCAGGCTCTGATCAGTCCCTACACCCAAACGAGGGCATTGCGTTCATCCACCTCTGGCCTGCTGGCTCCCCTTCCTCTGCGGAAGCATAGTTCCCGCTCAGCCCAGTCAAAACTGTTCGCTGCTCTGGCACCCCAATGGTGGAACAAGCTCCCTCACGACGCCAGGACAGCGGAGTCACTCACCACCTTCCGGAGACATTTGAAACCCCACCTCTTTAAGGAATACCTGGGATAGGATGAAGTAATCCTTCTAACCCCCCCCCCCCCAAAAAAAAAATTGTAAAGTAGTTAACCCACTGGCTATAGGGTGAATGCACCAATTTGTAAGTCGCTCTGGATAAGAGCGCCTGCTAAATGACTTAAATGTAAATGTAAATGTAGCGGTGGTAAGGTGTTGGGACTGCTGTTGGGACAGCTTTATGGAGGCCTTCCCCACACTCGGTCCTGGGGACCCCAAGGGTTGCACGTTTTGGTTTTTGCCCTAGTACTACACAGATGATTCAAATAATCAAAGCTTGATGATTAGTTGGTTATTTGAATCAGCTGTGTAGCGCTAGGACAAAAAAAACAAAATTGGGGGTCCTGAAGGACCTCCTCAAGACCTCTCGGCAGAGAGAGAGAGAGACTTGTGGGGAAAATGAGTAGACAAAGAGAGAGAGAGAGAGAGAGAGAGAAGGAGAACCTGCACCCTTACATACAGTGTTTGTTTTTGTACCCGAAGAAATTGGGTGGTCCATTCCTGTCCCCACAAACACAGGTTATCTCCAATCAACATCTGTCCTCATTTCAAGGCTATTAAACTTCCCAGGATGTAGCAATGCTGCAGTTGCGTCCTCTTGATACACAAAGACACAGCAGCCATGATTCAATATGGTGTTTTATTCATGTAAGGCCCCACTTGTCTTGTCAACCCAAGGACACTGTGCTGGGGAGATTTATCTCTAATTTATTTTATACATGGACAGAGGTTAGTGACGGATCTCCTTAACCCAGGGTTATCACTTTGTCCCTCCCAGGGATCATTTCCTGTTAAGGCAATAGTAAGGAGGGCTGCTGCTCATCGCCAAGACAACAACAAAGGTCACCCCTATTTACTGTTTACATCTGTTTCCACAGTAAAACTGATTCTCTCTTTCTCTTACACACAAAAAACAGGGCCGGCTCCAGGCATAAGCGACATAAGCGGTCGCAAAGGGCCCCCGGCCACTAGGGGGCCCCCAACCAAAAACTTACATCAAGAAGGGGGCCACTAAACCGCTTGGTGGGGGGGGGGGGGGGGGTGCACCTCAACCAAATCTCACTTAGGGCCCCCAATTTGCTAGAGCCAGCCATGCACATAAACACACATGCGTACAGAAACACTCACACACATACACACACTATCTCTGTCTCCTGACTGATGTTGTTATTGTTGAGAGAGAGAGAGAGAGAGAGAGAGAGAGAGAGAGAGAGAGAGAGAGAGAGAGAGAGAGAGAGAGAGAGAGAGAGAGAGAGAGAGAGAGAGAGAGAGAGAGAGAGAGAGAGAGAAGAGAGAGAGAGAGAGAGAGAGAGAGAGAGAGAGAGAGAGAGAGAGAGAGAGAGAGAGAGAGAGAGAGAGAGAGAGAGAGAGAGAGAGAGAGAGAGAGAGAGGTTGCGAGAAGCATCTGCTGAGACGCAGCGAGCTTCAGAGGAGATGAGTAATTACATTTGACATTTTAGTCATTTAGCAGACGCTCTTATCCAGAGTGACTTACAGTTAGTAGGTGCATACATTATCATACTAGTAATGCTGCGTTCCGTCACTCTCACTGGTATTGATAGCTACTAATTACTGACCATTGATTCTTCCGCCTAGCGTAACTGCTCTGATGGGTGGGAGCTCACTCTCAAGTGCTCACTCTCCTCCCTACCATAACCATCTGTCCTCCCTACCATAACCTTCTGTCCTCCCTACCATAACCTTCTGTCCTCCCTACCATAACCTCCTGTCCTCCCTACCATAACCTCCTGTCCTCCCTACCATAACCTTCTGTCCTCCCTACCATAACCTCCTGTCCTCCCTACCATAACCTCCTGTCCTCCCTACCATAACCTTCTGTCCTCCCTACCATAACCTTCCTGTCCTCCCTACCATAACCTTCTGTCCTCCCTACCATAACCTCCTGTCCTCCCTACCATAACCTCCTGTCCTCCCTACCATAACCCCTGTCCTCCCTACTATAACCTCCTGTCCTCCCTACCATAACCTCCTGTCCTCCCTACCATAACCTCCTGTCCTCCCTAATAGACCATCCTGTCCTCCTGTCCTCCCTTATATACCCTCCTGTCCTCCCGTTAGTATCCATCCCATCTCGTTGTCTGGTTAGAATCCGTCCCTTCCCGTTAGGAATTGTGGTGTCGATAGATGTCCAACATGACGGATGAGCTGCATAGTGATCCACTCTCCCATAGTGATCCACGCTCCCATAGTGATCCACTCTCCCATAGTGATCCACTCTCCCATGCATTGGAATTCCGGATGAGCTGCATAGTGATCCACTCTCCCATGATCTACGGTCAGCGATACAAGACATTTCTATCTGCATTGTTCAGAATGTCACGACATTCTAGGCTGTCTATGGTCATGGGATCACCAATCACTGGACAGACTGGTATCTCTACACCTTGTTAACGAAGCTGAGGCTGGAGCCTCGCACCTTCCCCGTGTCTGTCTGTCTGAACTGGTCTCAGCCCCTCTGCCTGCCTTGAACCTCGACAGAGAGAATCAATATATCTAGCTCACAGTCAACATCTGCCTTTACAGCCTGCGCTGATATGTCACAGTACAGCTCATATGTCACAGTGCAGCTGATATGTCACAGTGCAGCTCATATGTCACAGTGCAGCTGATATGTCACAGTGCATCTGATATGTCACAGTGCAGCTGATATGTAACAGTGCAGCTGATATGTAACAGTGCAGCTGATATGTAACAGTGCAGCTGATATGTCACAGTGCAGCTGATATGTCACAGTACAGCTGATATGTCACAGTGCAGCTGATATGTCACAGTGCAGCTGATTTGTCACAGTACAGCTGATATGTCACAGTGCAGCTGATATGTTACAGTGCAGCTGATATGTCACAGTGCAGCTGATATGTCACAGTGCAGCTGATAGCTGATATGTCACAGTGCAGCTGATATGTCACAGTGCAGCTAAAATGTCACAGTGCAGCTGATATGTCACAGTGCAGCTGATATGTCACAGTGCAGCTGATACAGTCAGCTCTAGACAATATAGTCTCACAGTCATACAGCTACCTCTATGTCACAGTGCAGCTGAGACATACAGTCACAGTGACATACAGTCTACCTCTTACATACAGTCACCCTCTAGACATGCAGTCTACCTGATATACAGTCTACTACCTCTAGATATACAGTCTACCTCTAGACATACAGTCTACCCTCTAGATATACAGTCTACCTCTTTCATACAGTCTACCTCATACAGTCT
Organism: Coregonus suidteri; assembly: GCA_036851935.1. NCBI lineage: Eukaryota > Metazoa > Chordata > Actinopteri > Salmoniformes > Salmonidae > Coregonus > Coregonus suidteri. The sequence goes on from CM072234.1 coordinate 5,807,646, forward strand.
ACCTCTAGAAAAACAGTCTACCTTTACATACAGTCTACCTCTAGACATACAGTCTACCTCTAGAAGTACAGTCTACCTCTAGACATACAGTCTACCTCTAGATATACAGTCTACCTCTTACATACAGTCTACCTCTTACATACAGTCTACCTCTAGACATACAGTCTACCTCTAGAATACAGTCTACCTCTAGATATACAGTCTACCTCTAGACATACAGTCTACCTCTTACATACAGTCTACCTCTAGAAATACAGTCTACCTCTTACATACAGTCTACCTCTAGACATACAGTCTACCTCTAGAAGTACAGTCTACCTCTAGACACACAGTCTACCTCTAGATATACAGTCTACCTCTTACATACAGTCTACCTCTTACATACAGTCTACCTCTAGACATACAGTCTACCTCTAGACATACAGTCTACCTCTAGAAATACAGTCTACCTCTAGACACATACAGTCTACCTCTAGACATACAGTCTACCTCTAGATATACAGTCTAGAACATACAGTCTACCTCTAGACATACAGTCTACCTCTTAGACATACAGTCTACCTCTAGACATACAGTCTACCTCTAGACATACAGTCTACCTCTAGACATACAGTCTACCTCTAGACATACAGTCTACCTCTAGAAATACAGTCTACCTCTTACATACAGTCTACCTCTAGACATACAGTCTACCTCTAGAAATACAGTCTACCTCTAGACATACAGTCTACCTCTAGACATACAGTCTACCTCTAGACATACAGTCTACCTCTAGACATACAGTCTACCTCTAGATATACAGTCTACCTCTCTTACCTACAGTCTACCTCTAGACAGTCTACAGTCTACCTCTTACATACAGTCTACCTCTACCAGTCTACAGTCTACATACTCTTACATACAGTCTACCTCTAGACATACAGTCTACCTCTAGACATACAGTCTACCTCTAGACATACAGTCTACCTCTAGACATACAGTCTCTACTCTAGACATACTAGTCTACCTCTAGACATACAGTCTACCTCTAGACATACAGTCTACCTCTCTAGACATACAGTCTACATACCTACCTCTAGATACAGTCTACCTCTACATACAGTCTACCTACTCTAGACACAGTCTACCTCTTACATACAGTCTACCTCTAGATACAGTCTACCTCTAGACTACAGTCTACCTCTATACAGTCTACAGTCTACCTCTACATACATCTACAGTCTACCTCTAGAAACATACAGTCTACCTCTAGACATACAGTCTACCTCTATACAGTCTACCTCTAGACACACAGTCTACCTCTAGATATACAGTCTACAGTCTACCTCTACATACAGTCTACCTCTCTACAGTCTACCTCTAGACATACAGTCTACCTCTACTCTACCTCTAGACCTACCTCTACAGTCTAAATACAGTCTACCTCTAGACATACAGTCTACCTCTAGACATACAGTCTACATACTCTACCTCTAGACATACAGTCTACCTCTTACATACAGTCTACCTCTACATACAGTCTACCTCTAGACTACAGTCTACCTCTAGACATACAGTCTACCTCTAGACATACAGTCTACCTCTAGACATACAGTCTACCTCTAGACATACAGTCTACCTCTAGATATACAGTCTACCTCTAGACATACAGTCTACCTCTAGAGTCTAGACATACAGTCTACCTCTAGACATACAGTCTACCTCTAGACATACAGTCTACCTCTATACAGTCTACCTCTAGACATACAGTCTACCTCTAGACATACAGTCTACTCTCTAGAAACTCTACCTCTAGACATACAGTCTACCTCTAGACATACAGTCTACCTCTAGATATACAGTCTACCTCTAGACATACAGTCTACCTCTAGACATACAGTCTACCTCTAGATATACAGTCTACCTCTAGACATACAGTCTACCTCTAGATACAGTCTACCTCTAGACATACAGTCTACCTCTAGACATACAGTCTACCTCTAGACATACAGTCTACCTCTAGACATACAGTCTACCTCTAGATATACAGTCTACCTCTTACCTACAGTCTACCTCTAGACATACAGTCTACCTCTAGACATACAGTCTACCTCTAGACATATACAGTCTCTACAGTCTACCTCTACAGTCTACTACAGTCTACCTCTAGACATACAGTCTACCTCTAGACATACAGTCTACCTCTAGACATACAGTCTACCTCTAGACATACAGTCTACCTCTAGACATACAGTCTACCTCTAGACATACAGTCTACCTCTAGACATACAGTCTACCTCTCTAGATACAGTCTACCTCTAGACATACAGTCTACCTCTAGACATACAGTCTACCTCTAGACATACAGTCTACCTCTAGACATACAGTCTACTCTACATACAGTCTACCTCTAGACATACAGTCTACCTCTAGACATACAGTCTACCTCTAGACATACAGTCTACCTCTAGAGTCTACCTACAGTCTACCTCTAGACATACAGTCTACCTCTACATACAGTCTACCTCTAGACATACAGTCTACCTCTAGACATACAGTCTACCTCTACCTCTACCTCTAGACATACAGTCTACCTCTAGACATACAGTCTACCTCTCTAGACATACAGTCTACCTCTAGACATACAGTCTACCTCTAGACATACAGTCTACCTCTAGACATACAGTCTACCTCTAGACATACAGTCTACCTCTAGAAATACAGTCTACCTCTTACATACAGTCTACCTCTTACATACAGTCTACCTCTAGACATACAGTCTACCTCTAGACATACAGTCTACCTCTAGACATACAGTCTACCTCTAGACATACAGTCTACCTCTAGATATACAGTCTACCTCTAGACATACAGTCTACCTCTAGACATACAGTCTACCTCTAGACATACAGTCTACAGTCTACCTCTAGACATACAGTCTACCTACCTCTAGACATACAGTCTACCTCTAGAGACATACAGTCTACCTCTAGACATACAGTCTACCTCTAGACATACAGTCTACCTCTACATACAGTCTACCTCTAGACATACAGTCTACCTCTTAGACATACAGTCTACTCTAGACATACAGTCTACCTCTAGACATACAGTCTACCTCTAGACATACAGTCTACCTCTAGACATACAGTCTACCTCTAGATATACAGTCTACCTCTAGACATACAGTCTACCTCTAGACATACAGTCTACCTCTCTAGACATACAGTCTACCTCTAGACATACAGTCTACCTCTAGACATACAGTCTACCTCTAGACATACAGTCTACCTCTAGACATACAGTCTACCCTCTAGATCATACAGTCTACCTCTAGACATACAGTCTACCTCTAGACATACAGTCTACCTCTAGACATACAGTCTACCTCTAGACATACAGTCTACCTCTAGACATACAGTCTACCTCTAGACATACAGTCTACCTCTAGACATACAGTCTACCTCTAGACATACAGTCTACCTCTAGACATACAGTCTACCTCTAGACATACAGTCTACCTCTAGACATACAGTCAGTCTACCTCTAGACATACAGTCTACCTCTAGACATACAGTCAGTCTACCTACCTCTAGACATACAGTCTACCTCTAGACATACAGTCTACCTCTAGACATACAGTCTACCTCTAGACATACAGTCTACCTCTTAGACATACAGTCTACCTCTAGATACAGTCTACCTCTAGATCATACTACCTCTAGACATACAGTCTACCTCTAGACATACAGTCTACCTCTAGACATACAGTCTACCTCTAGATATACAGTCTACCTCTAGACATCTACCTCTAGACAGTCTACCTCTAGACATACAGTCTAGTCTACATACAGTCTACCTCTAGACATACAGTCTACCTCTAGACATACAGTCTACCTCTAGACATACAGTCTACCTCTAGACATACAGTCTACCTCTTACATACAGTCTACCTCTAGACATACAGTCTACCTCTTACATACAGTCTACCTCTAGACATACAGTCTACCTCTAGACATACAGTCTACCTCTAGACATACAGTCTACCTCTAGACATACAGTCTACCTCTAGACATACAGTCTACCTCTACATACAGTCTACCTCTAGACATACAGTCTACCTCTAGACATACAGTCTACCTCTAGACATACAGTCTACCTCTAGATCAAAGTCTACCTCTAGACATACAGTCTACCTCTAGACAGTCTACCTCTAGACATACAGTCTACCTCTAGACATACAGTCTACCTCTAGACATACAGTCTACCTCTAGACATACAGTCTACCTCTAGACATACAGTCTACCTCTAGACATACAGTCTACCTCTAGACATACAGTCTACAGTCTAGACATACAGTCTCTACAGTCTACCTCTAGACATACAGTCTACCCTCTAGACATACAGTCTACCTCTAGACATACAGTCTACCTCTAGACATACAGTCTACCTCTAGACATACAGTCTACCTCTTACATACAGTCTACCTCTAGACATACAGTCTACCTCTAGACATACAGTCTACCTCTAGACATACAGTCTACCTCTAGACATACAGTCTACTCTAGACATACAGTCTCTAGACATACAGTCTACTAGACATACAGTCTACCTCTAGACATACAGTCTACCTCTAGACATACAGTCTACCTCTAGACATACAGTCTACCTCTAGACATACAGTCTACCTCTAGACATACAGTCTACCTCTACAGAAATACAGTCTACCTCTAGATAACAGTACAGTACAGTCTACCTCTCTAGATACAGTCTACCTCTAGAAATACAGTCTACCTCTACCTCTACCTCTAGACATACAGTCTACCTCTAGACATACAGTCTACCTCTAGACATACAGTCTACCTCTAGACATACAGTCTACCTCTAGACTACAGTCTACCTCTAGACATACAGTCTCTAGACATACAGTCTACCTCTAGACATACAGTCTACCTCTAGACATACAGTCTACCTCTAGACATACTCTACCTCTAGACATACAGTCTACCTCTAGACATACAGTCTACCTCTAGACATACAGTCTACCTCTAGACATACAGTCTACCTCTAGACATACAGTCTACCTCTACAGTCTATCTAGACATACAGTCTAGTCTAGACATACAGTCTCTAGACATACAGTCTACCTCTAGATATACAGTCTACCTCTTACATACAGTCTACCTCTAGACATACAGTCTACCTCTAGACATACAGTCTACCTCTAGACATACAGTCTACACAGTCTACCTCTACATACAGTCTACCTCTAGACATACAGTCTACCTCTAGACATACAGTCTACCTCTAGACATACAGTCTACCTCTAGACATACAGTCTACCTCTAGACATACAGTCTACCTCTAGATATACAGTCTACCTCTAGACATACAGTCTACCTCTAGATCAAAGTCTACCTCTAGACATACAGTCTACCTCTAGACATACAGTCTACCTCTAGACATACAGTCTACCTCTAGACATACAGTCTACCTCTAGACATACAGTCTACCTCTAGACATACAGTCTACCTCTAGACATCTACCTCTAGAGTCTACCTCTAGATATACAGTCTACCTCTTACATACAGTCTACCTCTAGACTATACAGTCTACCTCTAGACATACAGTCTACCTCTAGACATACAGTCTACCTCTAGACATACAGTCTACCTCTAGACATACAGTCTACCTCTAGACATACAGTCTACCAGTCTAGACATACAGTCTACCTCTACAGTCTACCTCTAGACATACAGTCTACCTCTAGACATACAGTCTACCTCTTACATACAGTCTACCTCTAGACATACAGTCTACCTCTAGACATACAGTCTACCTCTAGACATACAGTCTACCTCTAGACATACAGTCTACCTCTAGACATACAGTCTACCTCTAGACATACAGTCTACCTCTAGACATACAGTCTACCTCTAGACATCTATACATACGTCTACCTCTAGACATACAGTCTACCTCTAGACATACAGTCTACCTCTAGACATACAGTCTACCTCTAGACATACAGTCTAGACTCTACCTCAGTCTACCTCTAGACATACAGTCTACCTCTAGACATACAGTCTACCTCTAGACATACAGTCTACCTCTTACATACAGTCTACCTCTAGACATACAGTCTACCTCTAGACATACAGTCTACCTCTAGATATACAGTCTACCTCTTACATACAGACTACCTCTAGACCAGTCTACCTCTAGACATACAGTCTACCTCTAGACATACAGTCTACCTCTAGACATACAGTCTACCTCTTAGACATACAGTCTACCTCTAGACATACAGTCTACCTCTAGACATACAGTCTACCTCCTCTACATACAGTCTACCTCTAGACATACAGTCTACCTCTAGACATACAGTCTACCTCTAGACATACAGTCTACCTCTAGACATACAGTCAGTCTACCTCTAGACACAGTACAGTCTACCTCTAGACATACAGTCTACCTCTAGACATACAGTCTACCTCTAGACATACAGTCTACCTCTAGACATACAGTCTACCTCTAGACATACAGTCACCTCTACATACAGTCTACCTCTGTACATACAGTCTACCTCTAGACAGTCTACCTCTAGACATACAGTCTACCTCTAGACATACAGTCTACCTCTAGACATACAGTCTACCTCTAGACATACAGTCTACCTCTAGACATACAGTCTACCTCTAGACATACAGTCTACCTCTAGACATACAGTCTACCTCTAGACATACAGTCTACCTCTAGACATACAGTCTACAGTCTATACAGTCTACCTCTAGACATACAGTCTACCTCTAGACATAGTCTACCTCTAGACATACAGTCTACATACCTACCTCTAGACATACAGTCTACCTCTAGACATACAGTCTACCTCTAGACATACAGTCTACCTCTAGACATACAGTCTACCTCTAGACATACAGTCTACCTCTAGACATACAGTCTACCTCTAGACATACACCTAGACATACAGTCTACCTCTAGACATACAGTCTACCTCTAGACATACAGTCTACCTCTAGACATACAGTCTACCTCTACAACAGTCTACCTCTAGACATCAGTCTACCTCTAGACATACAGTCTACCTCTAGACATACAGTCTACCTCTAGACATACAGTCTACTCTCTAGAAATACAGTCTACCTCTAGTATACCTCTAGACATACAGTCTACCTCTAGACATACAGTCTACCTCTAGACATACAGTCTACCTCTAGACATACAGTCTACCTCTAGACATACAGTCTACCTCTAGACATACAGTCTACCTCTAGACATACAGTCTACCTCTAGACATACAGTCTACCTCTAGACATACAGTCTACCTCTAGACATACAGTCTACCTCTAGACATACAGTCTACCTCTAGACATACAGTCTACCTCTAGACATACAGTCTACCTCTAGACATACAGTCTACCTCTAGACATACAGTCTACCTCTAGACATACAGTCTACCTCTAGACATACAGTCTACCTCTAGACATACAGTCTACCTCTAGACATACAGTCTACCTCTAGACATACAGTCTACCTCTAGACATACAGTCTACCTCTAGACATACAGTCTACCTCTAGACATACAGTCTACCTCTAGACATACAGTCTACCTCTAGACATACAGTCTACCTCTAGACATACAGTCTACCTCTAGACATACAGTCTACCTCTAGACATACAGTCTACCTCTAGACATACAGTCTACCTCTAGACATACAGTCTACCTCTAGACATACAGTCTACCTCTAGACATACAGTCTACCTCTAGACATACAGTCTACCTCTAGACATACAGTCTACCTCTTACATACAGTCTACCTCTAGACATACAGTCTACCTCTAGACATACAGTCTACCTCTAGACATACAGTCTACCTCTAGACACACAGTCTACCTCTAGATATACAGTCTACCTCTTACATACAGTCTACCTCTAGACATACAGTCTACCTCTACCTCTTACATACAGTCTACCTCTCTACCTAGACATCTACAGTCTACCTCTAGACATACAGTCTACCTCTAGACATACAGTCTACCTCTAGACATACAGTCTACCTCTAGACATACAACAGTCTACCTCTAGAAATACAGTCTACCTCTAGACATACAGTCTACCTCTAGAAATACAGTCTACCTCTAGACATACAGTCTACCTCTACATACAGTACAGTCTACCTCTAGACATACAGTCTACAGTCTACCTCTAGACATACAGTCTACCTCTAGACATACAGTCTACCTCTAGACATACAGTCTACCTCTAGACATACAGTCTACCTCTAGAAATACAGTCTACCTCTAGACATACAGTCTACCTCTAGACATACAGTCTACCTCTAGACATACAGTCTACCTCTAGACATACAGTCTACCTCTAGACATACAGTCTACCTCTAGATATACAGTCTACCTCTAGACATACAGTCTACCTCTAGACATACAGTCTACCTCTAGAACATACAGTCTACCTCTAGACATACAGTCTACCTCTAGACATACAGTCTACCTCTAGACATACAGTCTACCTCTAGACATACAGTCTACCTCTAGACATACAGTCTACCTCTAGACATACAGTCTACCTCTAGACATACAGTCTACCTCTAGACATACAGTCTACCTCTAGACATACAGTCTACCTCTAGACATACAGTCTACCTCTAGACATACAGTCTACCTCTAGACATACAGTCTACCTCTAGACATACAGTCTACCTCTAGACATACAGTCTACCTCTAGATCAAAGTCTACCTCTAGACATACAGTCTACCTCTAGACATACAGTCTACCTCTAGACATACAGTCTACCTCTAGACATACAGTCTACCTCTAGACATACAGTCTACCTCTAGACATACAGTCTACCTCTAGACATACAGTCTACCTCTAGATACAGTCTACCTCTATACATACAGTCTACCTCTAGACATACAGTCTACCTCTAGACATACAGTCTACCTCTAGACATACAGTCTACCTCTAGACATACAGTCTACCTCTACACATACAGTCTACCTCTAGACTACAGTCTACCTCTAGACATACAGTCTACCTCTAGACATACAGTCTACCTCTACACATACAGTCTACCTCTAGACATACAGTCTACCTAGACATACAGTCTACCTCTACAGTCTACCTCTAGACATACAGTCTACCTCTAGACATACAGTCTACCTCTAGACATACAGTCTACCTCTAGACATACAGTCTACCTCTAGACATACAGTCTACCTCTTACATACAGTCTACCTCTAGACATACAGTCTACCTCTAGACATACAGTCTACCTCTACACAGTCTACCTCTAGATACAGTCTACCTTTAGACATACAGTCTACCTCTAGACATACAGTCTACCTCTAGACATACAGTCTACCTCTAGACATACAGTCTACCTCTAGACATACAGTCTACCTCTAGACATACAGTCTACCTCTAGACATACAGTCTACCTCTAGACATACAGTCTACCTCTAGACATACAGTCTACCTCTAGACATACAGTCTACCTCTAGACATACAGTCTACTACCTCTAGACATACAGTCTACCTCTAGACATACAGTCTACCTCTAGACATACAGTCTACCTCTAGACATACAGTCTACCTCTAGACATACAGTCTACCTCTAGACATACAGTCTACCTCTAGAATACAGTCTACCTCTAGACATACAGTCTACCTCTAGACATATACAGTCTACCTCTACCTCATACAGTCTACCTCTAGACATACAGTCTACCTCTAGACATACAGTCTACCTCTAGACATACAGTCTACCTCTAGACATACAGTCTACCTCTAGACATACAGTCTACCTCTTACATACAGTCTACCTCTAGAAATACAGTCTACCTCTACATACATACAGTCATACAGTCTACCTCTAGACATACAGTCTACCTCTAGACATACAGTCTACCTCTAGACATACAGTCTACCTCTAGACATACAGTCTACCTCTAGACATACAGTCTACCTCTACACATACAGTCTACCTCTAGACATACAGTCTACCTCTAGACATACAGTCTACCTCTAGACATACAGTCTACCTCTAGACATACAGTCTACCTCTAGACACATACAGTCTACCTCTCTAGACATACAGTCTACCTCTAGACATACAGTCTACCTCTAGACATACAGTCTCTAGACATACAGTCTAGACTAGACATACAGTCTACCTCTAGACATACAGTCTACCTCTAGACATACAGTCTACCTCTAGACAGTACCTCTAGACATACAGTCTACCTCTAGACATACAGTCTACCTCTTACATACAGTCTACCTCTAGACATACAGTCTACCTCTAGACATACAGTCTACCTCTAGACATACAGTCTACCTCTAGACATACAGTCTACCTCTAGACATACAGTCTACCTCTAGACATACAGTCTACCTCTAGAAATACAGTCTACTAGACTACAGTCTACCTCTAGACATACAGTCTACCTCTAGACATACAGTCTACCTCTAGACATACAGTCTACCTCTAGACATACAGTCTACCTCTAGACATACAGTCTACCTCTAGACATACAGTCTACCTCTAGACATACAGTCTACCTCTAGACATACAGTCTACCTCTAGACATACAGTCTACCTCTAGACATACAGTCTACCTCTAGACATACTCTACCTCTAGACATACAGTCTACCTCTAGACATACAGTCTACCTCTAGACATACATCAGTCTACCTCTAGACATACAGTCTACCTCTACATATACAGTCTACCTCTAGATCTACATACAGTCTACCTCTAGACATACAGTCTACTCTAGACATACAGTCTACCTCTAGACATACAGTCTACACAGTCTACCTCTAGACATACAGTCTACCTCTAGACATACAGTCTACCTACTAGACATACAGTCTACCTCTAGACAACAGTCTACCTCTACATACAGTCTACCTCTAGACATACAGTACCTCTAGACATACAGTCTACCTCTAGACATACAGTCTACCTCTAGACATACAGTCTACCTCTAGACATACAGTCTACCTCTAGACATACAGTCTACCTCTAGACATACAGTCTACCTCTAGACATACAGTCTACCTCTAGACATACAGTCTACCTCTAGACATACAGTCTACCTCTAGACATACAGTCTACCTCTAGACATACAGTCTACCTCTAGATCATACAGTCTACCTCTAGACTATACATACAGTCTACCTCTAGACATACAGTCTACCTCTAGACATACAGTCTACCTCTAGACATACAGTCTACCTCTACATACAGACATACAGTCTACCTCTAGACATACAGTCTACCTCTAGACATACAGTCTACCTCTAGACATACAGTCTACCTCTAGACATACAGTCTACCTCTAGACAACAGTCTACCTCTAGACCAGTCTACCTCTAGACATACAGTCTACCTCTTACATACAGTCTACCTCTAGACATACAGTCTACCTCTAGACATACAGTACCTCTAGACATACAGTCTACAGTCTACAGTCTAGACATACAGTCTACCTCTAGACATACAGTCTACCTCTAGACATACAGTCTACCTCTAGACATACAGTCTACCTCTAGATCAAAGTCTACCTCTAGACATACAGTCTACCTCTAGACATACAGTCTACCTCTAGACATACAGTCTACCTCTACCTCTAGACATACAGTCTACCTCTAGACATACAGTCTACCTCTAGACATACAGTCTACCTCTAGACATACAGTCTCTACCTCTAGACATACAGTCTACCTCTAGACATACAGTCTACCTCTAGACATACAGTCTACCTCTAGACATACAGTCTACCTCTAGACATACAGTCTACCAGTCTACAGTACCTCTAGACATACAGTCTACCTCTAGACATACAGTCTACCTCTAGACATACAGTCTACCTCTAGACATACAGTCTACCCTCTACACATACAGTCTACCTCTAGACATACAGTCTACCTCTAGACATACAGTCTACCTCTAGACATACAGTCTACCTCTAGACATACAGTCTACCTCTAGACATACAGTCTACCTCTAGAAATACAGTCTACCTCTAGACATACAGTCTACCTCTAGACATACAGTCTACCTCTAGACATACAGTCTACCTCTAGACATACAGTCTACCTCTAGACATACAGTCTACCTCTAGACATACAGTCTACCTCTAGACATACAGTCTACCTCTAGACCTCTACAGTCTACCTCTAGACATACAGTCTACCTCTAGACATACAGTCTACCTCTAGACATACAGTCTACCTCTAGACATACAGTCTACCTCTAGATACAGTCTACCTCTAGACATACAGTCTACCTCTAGACATACAGTCTACCTCTAGACATACAGTCTACCTCTAGACATACAGTCTACCTCTAGACATACAGTCTACCTCTTACATACAGTCTCCCTCTAGACATACAGTCTACCTCTAGACATACAGTCTACCTCTAGACATACAGTCTACCTCTAGACATACAGTCTACCTAGATACAGTCTACCTCTAGATCAAACAGTCTACCTCTAGACATACAGTCTTACAGTCTACCTCTAGACATACAGTCTACCTCTAGACATACAGTCTACCTCTACATCAATGTCTACCTTGAGATATACAGTCTACCTCTAGACATAAAGTCTACCTCTAGAATACAGTCTACCTCTAGACATACAGTCTACCTCTAGACATACAGTCTACCTCTAGACATACAGTCTACCTCTAGACACACAGTCTACCTCTAGATATACAGTCTACCTCTAGACATACAGTCTACCTCTAGACATACAGTCTACCTCTAGACATACAGTCTACCTCTAGACATACAGTCTACCTCTAGACATACAGTCTACCTCTAGACATACAGTCTACCTCTAGACATACAGTCTACCTCTAGACATACAGTCTACCTCTAGACATACAGTCTACCTCTAGATATACAGTCTACCTCTAGACATACAGTCTACCTCTAGACATACAGTCTACCTCTTACATACAGTCTACCTCTAGACATACAGTCTACCTCTAGACATACAGTCTACCTCTAGACATACATTCTACCTCTAGACATACAGTCTACCTCTAGATATACAGTCTACCTCTAGATCAAAGTCTACCTCTAGACATACAGTCTACCTCTAGAAATACAGTCTACCTCTAGAAATACAGTCTACCTCTAGACACTCAGTCTTCCTCTATACATATAGTCTACATCTTTCATACAGTCTACCTCTAGACATACAGTCTACCTCTAGACATACAGTCTACCTCTGGACATACAGTCTACCTCTAGACATACAGTCTACCTCTAGACATACAGTCTACCTCTTACCTACAGTCTACCTCTTACATACAGTCTACCTCTAGACATACAGTCTACCTCTAGACATACAGTCTACCTCTAGACATACAGTCTACCTCTAGACATACAGTCTACCTCTAGACATACAGTCTACCTCTAGATCATAGTCTACCTCTAGACATACAGTCTACCTCTAGAAGTACAGTCTACCTCTAGACACACAGTCTACCTCTAGATATACAGTCTACCTCTTACATACAGTCTACCTCTTACATACTGTCTACCTCTTACATACAGTCTACCTCTAGACATACAGTCTACCTCTAGACATACAGTCTACCTCTAGAAATACAGTCTACCTCTAGACAGTCTACCTCTAGACATACAGTCTACCTCTAGACATACAGTCTACCTACTCTACATACAGTCTACCTCTAGACATACAGTCTACCTCTAGACATACAGTCTACCTCTAGACATACAGTCTACCTCTAGACATACAGTCTACCTCTAGACACATACAGTCTACCTCTAGACATACAGTCTACCTCTAGACATACAGTCTACCTCTTACATACAGTCTACCTCTAGACATACAGTCTACCTCTAGACATACAGTCTACCTCTAGACATACAGTCTACCTCTAGACATACAGTCTACCTCTAGACATACAGTCTACCTCTAGACATACAGTCTACCTCTAGACATACAGTCTACCTCTAGACATACAGTCTACCTCTAGATACAGTCTACCTCTAGACATACAGTCTACCTCTAGACATACAGTCTACCTCTAGATCAGTCTACCTCTACATACAGTCTACCTCTAGACATACAGTCTACCTCTAGACATACAGTCTACCTCTAGAATACAGTCTACCTCTAGACATACAGTCTACCTCTAGATATACAGTCTACCTCTTACATACAGTCTACCTCTTACATACAGTCTACCTCTAGACATACAGTCTACCTCTAGACATACAGTCTACCTCTAGACATACAGTCTACCTCTAGATATACAGTCTACCTCTAGACATACAGTCTACCTCTAGACATACAGTCTACCTCTTACATACAGTCTACCTCTAGACATACAGTACAGTCTACCTCTAGACATACAGTCTACCTCTAGAAATACCTACTAGATACAGTCTACCTCTAGTCAGTCTACCTCTAGACATACAGTCTACCTCTAGACATACAGTCTACCTCTAGACATACAGTCTACCTCTTACATACAGTCTACCTCTAGAAATACAGTCTACCTCTTACATACAGTCTACCTCTAGACATACAGTCTACCTCTAGATATACAGTCTACCTCTAGACATACAGTCTATACAGTCTACCTCTTACATACAGTCTACCTCTTACATACAGTCTACCTCTAGACATACAGTCTACCTCTAGACATACAGTCTACCTCTAGACATACAGTCTACCTCTAGACATACAGTCTACCTCTAGACATACAGTCTACCTCTAGACATACAGTACAGTACTCTACCTCTAGACATACAGTCTACCTAGACTACACTATACATACAGTCTACCTCTAGACATACAGTCTACCTCTATACATACAGTCTACCTCTAGACATACAGTCTACCTCTAGACATACAGTCTACCTCTAGACATACAGTCTACCTCTAGACATACAGTCTACCTCTAGACATACAGTCTACCTCTAGATATACAGTCTACCTCTTACATACAGTCTACCTCTAGTCTACCTCTAGACATACAGTCTACCTCTTACATACAGTCTACCTCTAGACATACAGTCTACCTCTAGACATACAGTACCTCTAGAAATACAGTCTACCTCTAGACATACAGTCTACCTCTAGACATACAGTACAGTCTACCTCTACCTCTAGAACATACAGTCTACCTCTAGACATACAGTCTACCTCTAGACATACAGTCTACCTCTAGACATACAGTCTACCTCTAGACATACAGTCTACCTCTAGACATACAGTCTACCTCTAGACATACAGTCTACCTCTAGACATACAGTCTACCTCTAGACATACAGTCTACCTCTAGAATATACAGTCTACCTCTAGACATACAGTCTACCTCTAGACATACAGTCTACCTCTAGACATACAGTCTACCTCTAGACACCTACATACAGTCTACCTCTAGACATACAGTCTACCTCTAGACATACAGTCTACATCTACCTCTAGACATACAGTCTACTCTAGAATACTACCTCTACCTCAGTAGACCTCTAGACATACAGTCTACCTCTAGACATACAGTCTACCTCTAGAACATACAGTCTACCTCTAGAAATACAGTCTACCTCTAGACATACAGTCTACCTCTAGACATACAGTCTACTCTTTCACCTACCTCTAGACATACAGTCTACCTCTAGTCTACCTCTAGACATACAGTCTACCTCTAGACATACAGTCTACCTCTAGACATACAGTCTACCTCTTACATACAGTCTACCTCTTACATACAGTCTACCTCTAGACATACAGTCTACCTCTAGACATACAGTCTACCTCTTACATACAGTCTACCTCTAGACATACAGTCCGATATACAGTCTACCTCTAGACATACAGTCTACCTCTAGACATACAGTCTACCTCTAGACATACCTCTAGACATACAGTCTACCTCTAGACATACAGTCTACCTCTAGACATACAGTCTACCTCTCTAGACATACAGTCTACCTCTAGACATACAGTCTACCTCTAGACATACAGTCTACCTCTAGACATACAGTCTACCTCTAGACATACAGTCTACCTCTAGATACAGTCTACCTCTAGAAATACAGTCTACCTCTAGACATACAGTCTACCTCTAGACATACAGTCTACCTCTAGACATACAGTCTACCTCTAGACATACAGTCTACCTCTAGAAATACAGTCTACCTCTAGACATACAGTCTACCTCTAGACATACAGTCTACCTCTACATACAGTCTACCTCTAGACATACAGTCTACCTCTAGACATACAGTCTACCTCTAGACATACAGTCTACCTCTAGACATACAGTCTACCTCTTACATACAGTCTACCTCTAGACATACAGTCTACCTCTAGACATACAGTCTACCTCTAGACATACAGTCTACCTCTAGACATACAGTCTACCTCTAGACATACAGTCTACCTCTAGACATACAGTCTACCTCTAGACATACAGTCTACCTCTAGACATACAGTCTACCTCTAGACATACAGTCTACCTCTAGACATACAGTCTACCTCTAGACATACAGTCTACCTCTAGACATACAGTCTACCTCTAGACATACAGTCTACCTCTAGACATACCTCTAGACATACAGTCCTCTACCAGTCTACCTCTAGACATACAGTCTACCTCTAGACATACAGTCTACCTCTAGACATACAGTCTACCTCTAGACATACAGTCTACCTCTAGACATACAGTCTACCTCTAGACATACAGTCTACCTCTAGAAATACAGTCTACTCTAGACCTCTCTAGACATACAGTCTACCTCTAGACATACAGTCTACCTCTACCTCTAGATCTACAGTCTACCTAGACATACAGTCTACCTCTAGACATACAGTCTACCTCTACCTCAGACACAGTCTACCTCTAGACATACAGTCTACCTCTAGACATACAGTCTACCTCTAGACATACAGTCTACCTCTAGACATACAGTCTACCTCTAGACATACAGTCTACCTCTAGACATACAGTCTACCTCTAGACATACAGTCTACCTCTAGACATACAGTCTACCTCTAGACATACAGTCTACCTCTAGACATACAGTCTACAGTCTACCTCTAGACATACAGTCTACCTACAGTCTACCTCTAGACACCTACAGTCTACCTCTGAGACATACAGTCTACCTCTAGACATACAGTCTACCTCTAGACATACAGTCTACCTCTAGACATACAGTCTACCTCTAGTCACAGTCTACCTCTAGACATACAGTCTACCTCTAGACATACAGTCTACCTCTAGACATACAGTCTACCTCTAGACATACAGTCTACCTCTAGACATACAGTCTACCTCTAGACATACAGTCTACCTCTTACCTACAGTCTACCTCTAGACATACAGTCTACCTCTAGACATACAGTCTACCTCTAGACATACAGTCTACCTCTAGACATACAGTCTACCTCTAGACCTCTAGACATACAGTCTACCTACCTCTCTACCTCTAGACATACAGTCTACCTCTAGACATACAGTCTACCTCTAGACATACAGTCTACCTCTAGACAGACATACAGTCTACCTCTCTAGATATACAGTCTACCTCTAGACATACAGTCTACCTCTAGACATACAGTCTACCTCTCATACAGTACCTACATACAGTCTACCTCTAGACATACAGTCTACCTCTAGACATACAGTCTACCTCTAGACATACAGTCTACCTCTAGACATACAGTCTACCTCTAGACATACAGTCTACCTCTAGACATACAGTCTACCTCTAGATTACAGTCTACCTCTAGACATACAGTCTACCTCTAGACATACAGTCTACCTCTAGACATACAGTCTACCTCTAGATCAATCTCTACCTCTAGACATACAGTCTACCTCTAGACATACAGTCTACCTCTTACATACAGTCTACCTCTAGACATACAGTCTACCTCTTACATACAGTCTACCTCTAGACATACAGTCTACCTCTAGACATACAGTCTACCTCTAGACATACAGTCTACCTCTAGATATAGTCACCTCTAGTCTACCTCTAGACATACAGTCTACCTCTAGACATACAGTCTACTACAGTCTACCTCTAGACATACAGTCTACCTCTAGACATACAGTCTACCTCTAGACATACAGTCTACCTCTAGATACAGTACAGTCTACCTCTCTAGACATACAGTCTACCTCTAGACATACAGTCTACCTCTACCTCTAGACATACAGTCTACCTCTAGACATACAGTCTACCTCTTACATACAGTCTACCTCTAGACATACAGTCTACCTCTAGACATACAGTCTACCTCTAGACATCTACACTCTATACTAGTCTACCTCTAGACATACAGTCTACCTCTAGACATACAGTCTACCTCTAGACACAGTCTACCTCTAGACATACAGTCTACCTCTAGACATACAGTACAGTAGAAATACCTCTAGACATACAGTCTACCTCTAGACATACAGTCTACCTCTACATACAGTCTACCTCTAGACATACAGTCTACCTCTTACATACAGTCTACCTCTAGACATACAGTCTACCTCTAGACATACAGTCTACCTCTAGACATACAGTCTACCTCTAGACATACAGTCTACCTCTTACATACAGTCTACCTCTAGACATACAGTCTACCTCTAGACATACAGTCTACCTCTAGACATACAGTCTACCTCTAGACATACAGTCTACCTCTAGACATACAGTCTACCTCTAGACATACAGTCTACCTCTAGACATACAGTCTACCTCTAGACATATACAGTCTACCTCTAGACATACAGTCTACCTCTAGACATACAGTCTACCTCTAGACATACAGTCTACCTCTAGACATACAGTCTACCTCTAGACATACAGTCTACCTCTAGACATACAGTCTACCTCTAGACATACAGTCTACCTCTAGACATACAGTCTACCTCTAGACATACCTCTAGTCAGTCTACCTCTAGACATACAGTCTACCTCTAGACATACAGTCTACCTCTAGACATACATACAGTCTACCTCTAGACATACAGTCTACCTCTAGACATACAGTCTACCTCTAGACATACAGTCTACCTCTAGACATACAGTCTACCTCTAGACATACAGTCTACCTCTAGACATACAGTCTACCTCTAGACATCTACCTCTAGACATACAGTCTACCTCTAGACATACAGTCTCCTCTACCTCTCTAGACATACAGTCTACCTCTAGACATACAGTCTACCTCTAGACATACAGTCTACCTCTAGTACAGTCTACCTCTAGACATACAGTCTACCTCTAGACATACAGTCTACCTCTACAGTCTACCTCTAGACAGTCTACCTCTAGACATACAGTCTACCTCTAGACATACAGTCTACCTCTAGACATACAGTCTACCTCTAGACATACAGTCTACCTCTAGACATACAGTCTACCTCTAGACATACAGTCTACATACAGTCTACCTCTAGACATACACAGTCTACCAGTCTACCTCTATACACCTCTAGACATACAGTCTACTCTACCCTACTCTAGACATACAGTCTACCTCTAGACATACAGTCTACCTCTAGACATACAGTCTACCTCTAGACATACAGTCTACCTCTAGACATACAGTCTACCTCTAGACATACAGTCTACCTCTAGACATACAGTCTACCTCTAGACATACAGTCTACCTCTAGACATACAGTCTACCTCTAGACATACAGTCTACCTCTAGACATACAGTCTACCTCTAGATATACAGTCTACCTCTAGACATACAGTCTACAGACTACAGTCTACCTCTAGACATACAGTCTACCTCTAGACATACAGTCTACCTCTAGACATACAGTCTACCTCTACATACAGTCTACCTCTAGACATACAGTCTACCTCTAGACATACAGTCTACCTCTAGACATACAGTCTACCTCTAGACATACAGTCTACCTCTAGACATACAGTCTACCTCTAGACATACAGTCTACCTCTAGACATACAGTCTACCTCTAGACATACAGTCTACCTCTAGACTACAGTCTACCTCTAGACATACAGTCTACCTCTAGACATACAGTCTACCTCTAGAAATACAGTCTACCTCTAGACATACAGTCTACCTCTAGACATACAGTCTACCTCTTACATACAGTCTACCTCTAGACATACAGTCTACCTCTAGACATACAGTCTACCTCTAGACATACAGTCTACCTCTAGACATACAGTCTACCTCTAGACATACAGTCTACCTCTAGACATACAGTCTACCTCTAGACATACAGTCTACCTCTTACATACAGTCTACCTCTAGACATACAGTCTACCTCTAGACATACAGTCTACCTCTAGACATACAGTCTACCTCTAGACATACAGTCTACCTCTAGATACAGTCTACCTCTACACATACAGTCTACCTCTAGACATACAGTCTACCTCTAGACATACAGTCTACCTCTAGACATACAGTCTACCTCTACATACAGTCTACCTCTAGACATACAGTCTACCTCTATACAGTCTACCTCTGAGACATACAGTCTACCTCTAGACATACAGTCTACCTCTAGACATACAGTCTACCTATACAGTCTACCTCTAGACATACAGTCTACCTCTAGACATACAGTCTACCTCTAGACATACAGTCTACCTCTAGACATACAGTCTACCTCTAGACATACAGTCTACCTCTAGACATACAGTCTACCTCTATACAATACAGTCTACCTCTAGACATCTACTACCTCTACCTCTACATACAGTCTACCTCTTACATACAGTCTACCTCTAGAAATACAGTCTACCTCTAGACATACAGTCTACCTCTAGACATACAGTCTACCTCTAGACATACAGTCTACCTCTAGACATACAGTCTACCTCTAGACATACAGTCTACCTCTAGACATACAGTCTACCTCTAGACATACAGTCTACCTCTAGACATACAGTCTACCTCTAGACATACAGTACAGTCTCTACCTCTAGACATACAGTCTACCTCTAGATCAAAGTCTACCTCTAGACATACAGTCTACCTCTAGAAATACAGTCTACCTCTAGACATACAGTCTACCTCTAGACATACAGTCTACCTCTAGACATACAGTCTACCTCTAGACATACAGTCTACCACTATACAGTCTACCTCTAGATCAAAGTCTACCTCTAGACATACAGTCTACCTCTAGAAATACAGTCTACCTCTAGACATACAGTCTACCTCTAGACAGTCTACTCTTTACTCTATACATACATACAGTCTACCTCTAGACATACAGTCTACCTCTAGACATACAGTCTACCTCTAGACATACAGTCTACCTCTAGACATACAGTCTACCTCTAGACATACAGTCTACCTCTAGACATACAGTCTACCTCTTACATACAGTCTACCTCTAGACATACAGTCTACCTCTAGACATACAGTCTACCTCTACATACAGTCTACCTCTAGACATACAGTCTACCTCTAGACATACAGTCTACCTCTAGACATACAGTCTACCTCTAGACACAGTCTACCTCTAGACATACAGTCTACCTCTAGACATACAGTCTACCTCTAGACATACAGTCTACCTCTAGACATACAGTCTACCTCTAGAAATACAGTCTACCTCTAGACATACAGTCTACCTCTAGACATACAGTCTACCTCTTACATACAGTCTACCTCTAGACATACAGTCTACCTCTAGACATACAGTCTACCTCTAGAAGTACAGTCTACCTCTAGACATACAGTCTACCTCTAGACATACAGTCTACCTCTAGACATACAGTCTACCTCTACAGTCTACAGTCTACCTCTCTAGACATACAGTCTACCTCTAGACATACAGTCTACCTCTAGAGACATACAGTCTACCTCTAGACATACAGTCTACCTCTAGACATACAGTCTACCTCTAGTAACAGTCTACCTCTAGACATACAGTCTACCTCTAGACATACAGTCTACCTCTAGACATACAGTCTACCTCTAGACATACAGTCTACCTCTAGACATACAGTCTACCTCTAGACATACAGTCTACCTCTAGACATACAGTCTACCTCTAGACATACAGTCTACCTCTAGACATACAGTCTACCTCTAGACATACAGTCTACCTCTAGACATACAGTCTACCTCTAGACATACAGTCTACCTCTACAGTCTACCTCTAGACATACAGTCTACCTCTAGACATACAGTCTACCTCTAGACATACAGTCTACCTCTACAGTCTACCTCTAGACATACAGTCTACCTCTAGACATACAGTCTACCTCTAGACATACAGTCTACCTCTAGACATACAGTCTACCTCTAGACATACAGTCTACCTCTAGACATACAGTCTACCTCTAGACATACAGTCTACCTCTAGTCTACCTCTAGACATACAGTCTACCTCTAGACATACAGTCTACCTCTACATACAGTCTACTCTACCTACCTCTAGACATACAGTCTACCTCTAGACATACAGTCTACCTCTAGACATACAGTCTACCTCTAGAGATACAGTCTACCTCTAGATACATACAGTCTACCTCTAGACATACAGTCTACCTCTAGACATACAGTCTACCTCTACTAGACCTCTAGACAGTCTACCTCTAGACATACAGTCTACCTCTAGACATACAGTCTACCTCTAGACATACAGTCTACCTCTAGACATACAGTCTACCTCTAGACATACAGTCTACCTCTTAGACATACAGTCTACCTCTAGACATACAGTCTACCTCTAGACATACAGTCTACCTCTAGACATACAGTCTACCTCTAGACATACAGTCTACCTCTAGACATACAGTCTACCTCTAGACATACAGTCTACCTCTAGACATACAGTCTCTACCTCAGTCTACATACATACAGTCTACCTCTAGACATACAGTCTACCTCTAGACATACAGTCTACCTCTAGACATACAGTCTACCTCTAGAATACAGTACAGTCTACCTACCTCTAGACATACAGTCTACCTCTAGACATACAGTCTACCTCTAGACAATACAGTCTACCTCTAGACATACAGTCTACCTCTAGACATACAGTCTACCTCTAGACATACAGTCTACCTCTAGATACAGTCTACCTCTAGACATACAGTCTACCTCTACCTCTAGACATACAGTCTACCTCTAGACATACAGTCTACCTCTAGACATACAGTCTACTCTAGATACTCTAGACATACAGTCTACCTCTAGACATACAGTCTACCTCTAGACATACAGTCTACCTCTCTAGACATACAGTCTACCTCTAGACATACAGTCTACCTCTAGACATACAGTCTACCTCTAGTCTACCTCTAGAGTCTACCTCTAGACACAGTCTACCTCTAGACATACAGTCTACCTCTAGACATACAGTCTACCTCTACATACAGTCTACCTCTAGACATACAGTCTACCTCTAGACATACAGTCTACCTCTACATACATCTACAGTCTACAGTCTACCTCTAGACATAGACATACAGTCTACCTCTAGACACCTACCTCTTACATACAGTCTACCTCTAGACATACAGTACAGTCTACCTCTAGACATACACAGTCTACCTAGACATACAGTCTCCTCTAACATACAGTCTACCTCTAGACATACAGTCTACCTCTAGACATACAGTCTACCTCTAGACATACAGTCTACCTCTAGACATAACAGTCTACCTCTAGACTAGACTCTACCTCTACAGTCTACCTCTAGACCAGTCTACCTCTACAGTCTACCTCTAGACATACAGTCTACCTCTAGACATACAGTCTACCTCTAGACATACAGTCTACCTCTAGACATACAGTCTACCTCTAGACATACAGTCTACCTCTAGACATACAGTCTACTCTACATACAGTCTACCTCTATACATACAGTCTACCTACCTACCTCTAGACCTACAGTCTACCTCTAGACATACAGTCTACCTCTAGAACATACAGTCTACCTCTAGACATACAGTCTACCTCTAGACATACAGTCTACCTCTAGACATACAGTCTACTCTAGACATACAGTCTACCTCTAGAAATACAGTCTACCTCTAGACATACAGTCTACCTCTAGATATACAGTCTACCTCTAGACATACAGTCTACCTCTAGACATACAGTCTACCTCTAGACATACAGTACAGTCTCTAGACATACAGTCTACCTCTAGAAATACAGTCTACCTCTAGATATACAGTCTACTATAGACATACAGTCTACCTCTCTACAGTCTACCTCTAGACATACTAGTACAGTCTACCTCTAGAAATACAGTCTACCTCTAGACATACAGTCTACCTCTAGATATACAGTCTACCTCTAGACATACAGTACCTCTAGACATACAGTCTACCTCTAGACATACAGTCTACCTCTAGAGTCTACATACAGTCTACCTCTAGACATACAGTCTACCTCTAGACATACAGTCTACCTCTAGACATACAGTCTACCTCTAGACATACAGTCTACCTCTAGACATACAGTCTACCTCTAGACATACAGTCTACCTCTAGACATACAGTCTACCTCTAGACATACAGTCTACCTCTTACATACAGTCTACCTCTTACATACAGTCTACCTCTAGACATACAGTCTACCTCTGAGACATACAGTACAGTAGACATACAGTCTCTTCTAGACATACAGTCTACCTCTAGACATACAGTCTACCTCTAGAACATACAGTCTACCTCTAGACATACAGTCTACCTCTAGACATACAGTCTACCTCTAGACATACAGTCTACCTCTAGATACAGTCTACCTCTACATACAGTCTACCTCTAGACATACAGTCTACCTCTAGACATACAGTCTACCTCTAGACATACAGTCTACCTCTAGACATACAGTCTACCTCTAGACATACAGTCTACCTCTAGACTACAGTCTCCTCTAGACATACAGTCTACCTCTAGACATACAGTCTACCTCTAGACATACAGTCTACCTCTAGACATACAGTCTACCTCTTACATACAGTCTACCTCTAGACATACAGTCTACCTCTAACATACAGTCTACCTCTAGACATACAGTCTACCTCTTACATACAGTCTACCTCTAGACATACAGTCTACCTCTAGACATACAGTCTACCTCTAGACATACAGTCTACCTCTAGACATACAGTCTACCTCTAGACATACAGTCTACCTCTAGACATACAGTCTACCTCTAGACATACAGTCTACCTCTAGACATACAGTCTACCTCTAGACATACAGTCTACCTCTAGACATACAGTCTACCTCTAGACATACAGTCTACCTCTAGACATACAGTCTACCTCTAGACATACAGTCTACCTCTAGACATACAGTCTACCTCTTACATACAGTCTACCTCTAGACATACAGTCTACCTCTAGACATACAGTCTACCTCTAGACATACAGTCTACCTCTAGACATACAGTCTACCTCTAGACATACAGTCTACCTCTAGACATACAGTCTACCCTCTAGACATACAGTCTACCTCTAGACATACAGTCTACCTCTAGACATACAGTCTACCTCTAGACATACAGTCTACCTCTAGATACAGTCTACCTCTAGACAGTCATACCTACCTCTAGACATACAGTCTACCTACTAGATATACAGTCTACCTCTAGATCACAGTCTACCTCTAGACATACAGTCTACCTCTAGACATACAGTCTACCTCTAGACATACAGTCTACCTCTACCTCTAGACATACAGTCTACCTCTAGACATACAGTCTACCTCTAGAAATACAGTCTACCTCTAGACATACAGTCTACCTCTAGACATACAGTCTACCTCTAGACATACAGTCTACCTCTAGATATACAGTCTACCTCTAGACATACAGTCTACCTCTAGACATACAGTCTACCTCTAGACATACAGTCTACCTCTAGACATACAGTCTACCTCTAGACATACAGTCTACCTCTAGACATACAGTCTACCTCTAGTATACAGTCTACCTCTTACATACAGTCTACCTCTAGACATACAGTCTACCTCTAGACATACAGTCTACCTCTAGATATACAGTCTACCTCTAGACATACAGTCTACCTCTAGATATACAGTCTACCTCTAGACATACAGTCTACCTCTAGACATACAGTCTACCTCTAGACATACAGTCTACCTCTAGACATACAGTCTACCTCTAGACATACAGTCTACCTCTAGACATACAGTCTACCTCTAGACATACAGTCTACCTCTACATACAGTCTACCTCTAGACATACAGTCTACCTCTAGACATACAGTCTACCTCTAGAAATACAGTCTACCTCTAGACATACAGTCTACCTCTATACATACAGTCTACCTCTAGACATACAGTCTACCTCTAGACATACAGTCTACCTCTTACATACATACAGTCTACAGTCTCTAGACATACAGTCTACCTCTAGACATACAGTCTACCTCTAGACATACAGTCTACCTCTCTTACATACAGTCTACCTCTAGAGACATACAGTCTACCTCTCTAGACATACAGTCTACCTCTAGACATACAGTCTACCTCTAGACATACAGTCTACCTCTAGATCAACAGTCTACCTCTAGACATACAGTCTACCTCTAGATATACAGTCTACCTCTAGACATACAGTCTACCTCTTACATACAGTCTACCTCTAGACATACAGTCTACCTCTAGACATACAGTCTACCTCTAGACATACAGTCTACCTCTAGACATACAGTCTACCTCTAGACATACAGTACCTACCAGTCTACCTCTACATACACAGTCTACCTCTAGACATACAGTCTACCTCTAGACATACAGTCTACCTCTAGACATACAGTCTACCTCTAGACATACAGTCTACCTCTAGACATACAGTCTACCTCTAGACATACAGTCTACCTCTTACATACAGTCTACCTCTAGACATACAGTCTACCTCTAGACATACAGTCTACCTCTTACCTACAGTCTACCTCTAGACATACAGTCTACCTCTAGAATACAGTCTACCTCTAGACATACAGTCTACCTCTAGACATATACAGTCTACCTACCTCTAGACATACAGTCTACCTCTAGACATACAGTCTACCTCTAGACATACAGTCTACCTCTAGACATACAGTCTACCTCTAGACATACAGTCTACCTCTAGACATACAGTCTACCTCTAGACATACAGTCTACCTCTTACATACAGTCTACCTCTAGACATACAGTCTACCTCTAGACATACAGTCTACCTCTAGACATACAGTCTACCTCTAGACATACAGTCTACCTCTAGACATACAGTCTACCTCTAGACACACAGTCTACTACCTCTAGTCTACCTCTAGACATACAGTCTACCTCTAGACATACAGTCTACCTCTAGACATACAGTCTACCTCTAGAAATACAGTCTACCTCTAGACATACAGTCTACCTCTAGATCAAAGTCTACCTCTAGACATACAGTCTACCTCTAGATATACAGTCTACTCTAGACATACAGTCTACCTCTAGACATACAGTCTACCTCTAGACATACAGTCTACCTCTAGACATACAGTCTACCTCTAGACATACAGTCTACCTCTAGATATACAGTCTACCTCTAGACATACAGTCTACCTCTAGACATACAGTCTACCTCTAGATATACAGTCTACCTCTAGACATACAGTCTACCTCTAGACATACAGTCTACCTCTAGACATACAGTCTACCTCTAGACATACAGTCTACCTCTAGACATACAGTCTACCTCTAGACATACAGTCTACCTCTAGACATACAGTCTACCTCTAGACATACAGTCTACCTCTAGACATACAGTCTACCTCTAGACATACAGTCTACCTCTTACATACAGTCTACCTCTAGACATACAGTCTACCTCTAGACATACAGTCTACCTCTAGACATACAGTCTACCTCTAGATACAGTCTACCTCTAGACATACAGTCTCTAGATATACAGTCTACTCTAGACATACAGTCTACCTCTAGACATACAGTCTACCTCTAGACATACAGTCTACCTCTAGACATACAGTCTACCTCTAGACATACAGTCTACCTCTAGACATACAGTCTACCTCTAGACATACAGTCTACCTCTAGACATACAGTCTACCTCTAGACATACAGTCTACCTCTAGACATACAGTCTACCTCTAGACATACAGTCTACCACTAGACTACAGTCTACCTCTAGATCAAAGTCTACCTTGAGACATACAGTCTACCTCTAGACATACAGTCTACCTCTTACATACAGTCTACCTCTAGACATACAGTCTACCTCTAGACATACAGTCTACCTCTGGACATACAGTCTACCTCTAGACATACAGTCTACCTCTAGACATACAGTCTACCTCCAGTCTACCTCTAGACATACAGTCTACCTCTAGACATACAGTACAGTCTACCTCTAGACATACACAGTACTCTACCTCTTACAGTCTACCTCTAGACATACAGTCTACCTCTAGACATACAGTCTCTAGACCTCTATACCTCTAGACATACAGTCTACCTCTAGACTATTGAGACATACAGTCTACCTCTAGACTACTACCTCTAGACACAGTCTACCTCTACCTACAGTCTACCTCTAGACATACACAGTCTACCTCTAGACATACAGTCTACCTCTAGATACCTACTCTAGACATACAGTCACCTCTAGACATACAGTCTACCTCTAGACATACAGTCTACCTCTAGACATACAGTCTACCTCAGACTATCTAGACAGTCTACCTCTAGACATACAGTCTACCTCTAGACATACAGTCTACTCTAGACATACAGTCTACCTCTAGACATACAGTCTACCTCTTACTACAGTCTACCTCTAGACATACAGTCTACAGTCAGTCTACCTCTAGACATACAGTCTACCTCTAGACATACAGTCTACCTCTAGACATACAGTCTACCTCTAGACATACAGTCTACCTCTAGACATACAGTCTCTCTAGATATACAGTCTACCTCTAGACATACAGTCTACCTCTAGACATACAGTCTACCTCTAGACATACAGTCTACCTCTAGACATACAGTCTACCTCTAGACATACAGTCTACCTCTAGACATACAGTCTACCTCTAGACATACAGTCTACCTCTAGACATACAGTCTCTAGATACCTCTAGACATACAGTCTACCTCTCTACAGTCTACCTACAGTCTAGACCTACTACCTCTAGATACAGTCTACAGTCTCTACCTCTAGACATACAGTCTACCTCTAGACATACAGTCTCTACAGACATACAGTACCTCTACCTCAGATATACAGTCTACCTCTACCATACAGTCTACATACAGTCTACCTCTAGACATACAGTCTACCTCTAGACATACAGTCTACCTCTAGACATACAGTCTACCTCTAGAAATACAGTCTACCTCTAGACATACAGTCTACCTCTAGACATACAGTCTACCTCTAGACATACAGTCTACCTCTAGACATACAGTCTACCTCTAGACATACAGTCTACCTCTAGACATACAGTCTACCTCTAGACATACAGTACAGTCTACCAGTCTCTAGACATACAGTCTACCTCTAGACCAGTCTACCTCTAGACATACAGTCTACCTCTAGACATATACAGTCTACCTCTAGATATACAGTCTACCTCTAGACATACAGTCTACCTCTAGACCTACCTCTAGACATACAGTCTACCTCTAGACATACAGTCTACCTCTACCTACCTAGACATACAGTCTACCTCTAGACATACAGTCTACCTCTAGACATACAGTCTACCTCTATACAGTCTACCTCTAGAACATACAGTCTACCTCTAGACATACAGTCTACTCTACATACAGTCTACCTCTAGACATACAGTCTACCTCTAGACATACAGTCTACCTCTACAGTCTCCTCTAGACATACAGTCTACCTCTAGACATACAGTCTACCTCTAGACATACAGTCTAGACATACTCTAGACCTCTAGATACAGTCTACCTCTAGACATACAGTCTACCTCTAGACATACAGTCTACCTCTAGACATACAGTCTACCTCTAGACATACAGTCTACCTCTAGACATACAGTCTACCTCTAGACATACAGTCTACCTCTAGACATACAGTACCTCTAGAGTCTACCTACCTCTAGACATACAGTCTACCTCTAGACATACAGTCTACCTCTAGACATACAGTCTACCTCTACCTCTACACATACAGTCTACCTCTAGACATACAGTCTACCTCTAGAAATACAGTCTACCTCTAGACATACAGTCTACCTCTACCTCTAGACATACAGTCTACCTCTAGACATACCTCTAGACATACAGTCTACCTCTAGACATACAGTCTACCTCTCTAGACATACAGTCTACCTCTAGACATACAGTCTACCTCTAGACATACAGTCTACCTCTAGACCTCTAGACATACAGTCTACCTCTAGACATACAGTCTACCTCTAGACATACAGTCTACCTCTAGACATACAGTCTACCTCTAGACATACAGTCTACCTCTAGACATATCTACCTCTAGTCTCTACCTCTAGACATACAGTCTACCTCTAGACATACAGTCTACCTCTAGACATACAGTCTACCTCTAGACATACAGTCCTACCTCTACCTCTCTACATACAGTCTACCTCTAGACATACAGTCTACCTCTAGACATACAGTCTACCCTCTAGACATACAGTCTACCTCTAGACATACAGTCTACCTCTAGACATACAGTCTACCTCTAGACATACAGTCTACCTCTAGAGTCATACAGTCTACCTCTAGATATACAGTCTACCTCTAGACATACAGTCTACCTCTAGAAATACAGTCTACCTCTAGACATACAGTCTACCTCTAGACATACAGTCCTACCTCTAGACATACAGTCTACCTCTAGACATACAGTCTACCTCTAGACATACAGTCTACCTCTAGACATACAGTCTACCTCTAGACATACAGTCTACCTCTAGACATACAGTCTACCTCTAGACATACAGTCTACCTCTAGACATACAGTCTACCTCTAGACATACAGTCTACCTCTAGACATACAGTCTACCTCTAGAAATACATACAGTCTACCTCTAGACATACAGTCTACCTCTAGACATACAGTCTACCTCTAGACATACAGTCTACCTCTAGACATACAGTCTACCTCTAGACATACAGTCTACCTCTAGACATACAGTCTACCTCTAGACATACAGTCTACCTCTAGACATACAGTCTACCTCTACATACAGTCTACCTCTAGATACAGTCTACCTCTAGACATACAGTCTACCTCTAGACATACAGTCTACCTCTAGACATACAGTCTACCTCTAGACCTACAGTCTAGACATACAGTCTACCTCTAGACATACAGTCTACCTCTAGACATACAGTCTACCTCTAGACATACAGTCTACCTCTACCTCTAGACATACAGTCTACCTCTAGACATACAGTCTACCTCTAGACATACAGTCTACCTCTAGACATACAGTCTACCTCTAACATACTCTAGACATACAGTCTACCTCTAGACAGTCTACCTCTAGACATACAGTCTACCTCTAGACATACAGTCTACCTCTACATACAGTCTACCTCTAGACATACAGTCTACCTCTAGACATACAGTCTACCTCTAGACATACAGTCTACCTACTAGACATACAGTCTACCTCTAGACATACAGTCTCTACCTCTACATACAGTCTACCTCTAGACATACAGTCTACCTCTAGACATACAGTCTACCTCTAGACATACAGTCTACCTCTAGACATACAGTCTACCTCTAGACATACAGTACCTCTACCTCTAGACATACAGTCTACCTCTAGAATACAGTCTACCTCTAGACATACAGTCTACCTCTAGACATACAGTCTACCTCTAGACATACAGTCTACCTCTAGACATACAGTCTACCTCTAGACATACAGTCTACCTCTAGACATACAGTCTACCTCTAGACATACAGTCTACCTCTAGACATACAGTCTACCTCTAGACATACAGTCTACCTCTAGACACACAGTCTACCTCTAGACATACAGTCTACCTCTTACATACAGTCTACCTCTAGACATACAGTCTACCTCTTACATACAGTCTACCTCTAGACATACAGTCTACCTCTAGACATACAGTCTACCTCTAGAAATACAGTCTACCTCTAGACACACAGTCTACCTCTAGATATACAGTCTACCTCTAGATACAGTCTACCTCTAGACATACAGTCTACCTCTAGACATACAGTCTACCTCTAGACATACAGTCTACCTCTAGACATACAGTCTACCTCTAGACATACAGTCTACCTCTAGATATACAGTCTACCTCTTACATACAGTCTACCTCTAGACATACAGTCTACCTCTAGACATACAGTCTACCTCTAGACATACAGTCTACCTCTAGTCTACCTCTTACATACAGTCTACCTCTAGACATACAGTCTACCTCTAGACATACAGTCTACCTCTAGACATACAGTCTACCTCTAGACATACAGTCTACCTCTAGATCATACAGTCTACCTCTAGACATACAGTCTACCTCTAGACATACAGTCTACCTCTAGACATACAGTCTACCTCTAGACATACAGTCTACTTCTAGACATACAGTCTACCTCTAGACATACAGTCTACCTCTAGACATACAGTCTACCTCTAGACATACAGTCTACCTCTAGACATACAGTCTACCTCTAGACATACAGTCTACCTCTAGACATACAGTCTACCTCTACATACAGTCTACCTCTAGTCTCTACCTCTAGACATACAGTCTACCTCTAGACATACAGTCTACCTCTAGACATACAGTCTACCTCTAGACATACAGTCTACCTCTAGACATACAGTCTACCTCTAGACATACAGTCTACCCTCTAGACATACAGTCTACCTCTAGACATACAGTCTACCTCTAGACATACAGTCTACCTCTAGACATACAGTCTACCTCTCTAGAAATACAGTCTACCTCTAGACATACAGTCTACCTCTAGACATACAGTCTACCACTACCTTACAGTCTACCTCTAGATAAAAGTCTACCTTTAGACATACAGTCTACCTCTACATACAGTCTACCTCTAGACATACAGTCTACCTCTAGACATACAGTCTACCTCTAGATATACAGTCTACCTCTTACAT
Organism: Coregonus suidteri; assembly: GCA_036851935.1. Classification (NCBI taxonomy): domain Eukaryota; kingdom Metazoa; phylum Chordata; class Actinopteri; order Salmoniformes; family Salmonidae; genus Coregonus; species Coregonus suidteri. Next base: position 5,840,798 of record CM072234.1, read on the forward strand.
ACAGTCTACCTCTAGAAATACAGTCTACCTCTAGACATACAGTCTACCTCTAGACATACAGTCTACCTCTAGACATACAGTCTACCTCTAGACATACAGTCTACCTCTAGACATACAGTCTACCTCTAGACATACAGTCTACCTCTAGACATACAGTCTACCTCTAGAACATACAGTCTACCTCTAGACATACAGTCTACCTCTAGACATACAGTCTAGTCTAGATATACAAAGTCTACCTCTAGACATACAGTCTACCTCTAGACATACAGTCTACCTCTAGACATACAGTCTACCTCTAGACATACAGTCTACCTCTAGACATACAGTCTACCTCTAGACATACAGTCTACAGTCTACCTCTAGACATACAGTCTACCTCTAGAATACAGTCTACCTCTAGACATACAGTCTACCTCTAGACATACAGTCTACCTCTTACACAGTCTACCTCTAGACATACAGTCTACCTCTAGACATACAGTCTACCTCTAGACATACAGTCTACCTCTAGACATACAGTCTACCTCTTACATACAGTCTACCTCTAGACACATACAGTCTACCTCTAGACATACAGTCTACCTCTAGACATACCTACCTCTAATACAGTCTACCTCTAGACACAGTCTACCTCTAGACATACAGTACCTCTAGACATACAGTCTACCTCTTACATACAGTCTACCTCTAGACATACAGTCTACCTCTAGACATACAGTCTACCTCTAGACATACAGTCTACCACTCTAGACATACAGTCTACCTCTAGACATACAGTCTACCTCTAGACATACAGTCTACCTCTAGAAATACAGTCTACCTCTAGACAATACATACAGTCTACCTCTAGACATACAGTCTACCTACTAGACATACAGTCTACCTCTAGACATACAGTCTACCTCTAGACATACAGTCTACCTCTAGAAATACAGTCTACCTCTAGACATACAGTCTACCTCTAGACATACAGTCTACCTCTAGACATACAGTCTACCTCTAGACATACAGTCTACCTCTAGACATACAGTCTACCTCTAGACATACAGTCTACCTCTAGACATACAGTCTACCTCTAGACATACAGTCTACCTCTAGACATACAGTCTACCTCTAGACATACAGTCTACCTCTAGACATACAGTCTACCTCTAGACATACAGTCTACCTCTAGACATACAGTCTACCTCTAGATATACAGTCTACCTCTAGATCAAAGTCTACCTTGAGACATACAGTCTACCTCTAGAAATACAGTCTACCTCTAGACATACAGTCTACCTCTAGACATACAGTCTACCTCTAGACATACATTCTACCTCTAGACATACAGTCTACCACTATACAGTCTACCTCTAGATCAAAGTCTACCTTGAGACATACAGTCTACCTCTAGAAATACAGTCTACCTCTAGAAATACAGTCTACCTCTAGACACACAGTCTTCCTCTATACATATAGTCTACATCTTTCATACAGTCTACCTCTAGACATACAGTCTACCTCTAGACATACAGTCTACCTCTAGACATACAGTCTACATCTAGACATACAGTCTACCTCTAGACATACAGTCTACCTCTTACCTACAGTCTACCTCTAGACATACAGTCTACCTCTAGACATACAGTCTACCTCTTACATACAGTCTACCTCTAGACATACAGTCTACCTCTAGACATACAGTCTACCTCTGAGACATACAGTCTACCTCTAGATATACAGTCTACCTCTAGACATAACAGTCTACCTCTAGACATACAGTCTACCTCTAGACATACAGTCTACCCTCTAGAATACAGTCCACCTCTAGAACATACAGTCTACCTCTAGACATACAGTCTACCTCTCATACAGTCTACCTTCTACCTACAGTCTACCTCTAGACATACAGTCTACCTCTAGACATACAGTCTACCTCTAGACATATAGATCAGTCTACCTCTAGACATACAGTTCTACCTCTAGACATACAGTCTACCTCTAGACATACAGTCTATACCTCTAGACATACAGTCTACCTCTAGACATACAGTCTACCTCTAGACATACAGACTACCTCTCTAGACTACAGTCTACCTCTAGACATACAGTCTACCTCTAGACATACAGTCTACCTCTAGACATACAGTCTACCTCTAGATCAAAGTCTACCTCTAGACATACAGTCTACCTCTAGACATACAGTCTACCTCTTACATACAGTCTACCTCTAGACATACAGTCTACCTCTAGACATACTCTAGACATAAAGTCTACCTCTAGATCATACAGTCTACCTCTAGAGTCTATACAGTCTACCTCTAGACATACAGTCTACCTCTAGACATACAGTCTACCTCTAGATCATACAGTCTATACCTCTTAGACATACAGTCTACCTCTAGACACATACAGTCTAGATTATACAGTCTCTAGACATACAGTCTACCCCTCATACAGTCTAATCTAGACATACAGTCTACCTTCTAATACCTCTAGAGGACATACAGTCTACCTCTAGAATACAGTCTAACCTCTAGACATACAGTCGCACCTCTAGATCATACAGTCTACCTCTAGACATACAGTCCTATACCTCTAGACATACAGTCTACCTCTAGACATACAGTCTACCTTAGACATACAGTCTACCTCTAGACATACAGTCTACCTCTAGTACATACAGTTCTAACCTCTACAGTCTACCTATAGACAGTCTACCTCTAGACATACAGTCTACCTCTAGACCCATACAGTCTACTCTAGAAAATACAGTCTACCTCTAGACATACAGTCTACCTCTAGACATACAGTCTACCTCTAGACATACAGTATACCTCTAGACATACAGTCTACCTCTAAGACATACAGTCTACTGGAAGTTACTCTAGACATACAGTCTACCTCTAGACATACAGTCTACCTCTAGACATACAGTCTATCACTCTACCTTACATACAGTCTACCTCTAGATAGACCTCTAGAAATACAGTCTACCTCTAGACATACAGTCTACCTCTAGATATACAGTCTACCTCTAGACATACAGTCTACCTCTAGACATACAGTCTACCTCTAGACATACAGTCTACCTCTAGACATACAGTCTACCTCTAGACATACAGTCTACCTCTGGACAAACAGTCTACCTCTGGACAAACAGTCTACCTCTAGACATACAGTCTACCTCTACAAATACAGTCTACCTCTAGACATACAGTCTACCTCTAGATCAAAGTCTACCTTGAGACATACAGTCTACCTCTAGACATACATTCTACCTCTAGAGATACAGTCTACCGCTAGACATACAGTCCTACCTCTACATACAGTCTACCTCTAGACCAATACATCTACCTAATCTTACATACAGTCTACCTCTAGACATACAGTCTACCTCTAGGACATACAGTCTACCTCTAGACATACAGTCTATACCTCTAGACATACAGTCTACCTCTTACTCTACACATACAGTCTACCTCTAGACATACAGTCTACCTCTCTACATACAGTCTACCTCTAGACATACATGTCTACCTCTAGACATACGTCTATAGTCTACCTCTTATATACAGTCTACCTCTAGACATACAGTCTACCTCTTTCATACAGTCTACCTTCAGTCTACCTTCTAGACATACAGTCTACCTCTAGACATACAGTCTTACCTCTAGACATACGTCTACTCTAGAACTAACATACAGTCTACCATCTACATATACAAGTCTACCTTTACATACAGTCTACCTCTCTTACAGTACAGTTACCTCTAGACTACAGTCTACCTCTAGACATCTTACATACAGTCTACCTCTAGACATACAGTCTACCTCTGACATACAGTCTACCTCTAGACATACAGTCTACCTCTCTACAGTCCTACCTCTAGACATACTACAGTCTACCTCTAGAACATACAGTCTACCTCTAGACATACAGTCTACCTCTAGATACAAGTCTACTCTCATACAGTCTACCTCTTGACATACAGTCTACCTCGAGACATACAGTCTACCTCTAGACATACAGTCTACCTCTAGACATACAGTTCTACCTCTATCATAGACATACAGTCTACCAGCTATACAGTTTCTACCTCTAATAAAGTCTACCTTAGACATACGTAGTCTACCTCTAGAAATACAGTCTACCTGCTTACATACAGTTACCTCTACATACTGTTACTCTTACATACAGTTTACCTCAGACATAGTACCTCTAGGACATACAGTCTACCTCTAGAACATACAGTCTACCTCTAGGAATACAGTTCTACCTCTAGACATAACAGTCTACCTCTAGACATACAGTAGTCTACCTCGAGAAATACAGTCTACCTATACACATACAGTCGACCTCTAGACAACAGATACCTCTAGAAGTACAGTATACATCTAGACACACAGTCTACTCTAGGTATACAGTCTACCCTTAATACATGTCTACATCATTACATAAGTCGACCTCTAGACATACAGTCTACATCTAGAAATACAGTCTACCTTGAGATATACAGTCTACCTCTAGACATAACAGTATTATAACCTCTTTCATACAGTCTACCTCTAGATATAACAGTCTACCTCTTAAATACAGTCTACC
>CM072234.1:5845887-5858387 GCA_036851935.1 Coregonus suidteri
AAAAAGAATTGTATGTGGGGCAGTGGCGATTTTAGCATGTACATCTTGGGTGGGCAAAAAAACAAAAAAACAAAAAACGTGGTGGGATGGCATTGCCAAGCAAAACGCCACTTACACAAACACAAACACTACACACTACAGGAATTGCCACCTTATAACGGTGGAACCAAACGGGTGCCCACAAAACTGGTTAGGGGCTCCATAAAGCTGTCCCTCCCAACAGCAGATTAGTTCCCTAACAACAGTCCAAAAACAACTAACCCACTGCTACACCTGGCCTATCAGCCGCGAACGGGGAGTTTAAGTCTTGTTCTGGCAGCGGAAAACAGTTCATTCAGCCTAATTAACTGCCCATTTAAAAAAAAAAAACATAGCTTGATATGGCGGCTGATTGCTTAAAACAAATGTTGGGTTTTCTACTGACAAGTGAGCTGTACAAACTTACGCATAATAAGGGGGACGGTACAAGCGGAATAAGAAGGCATTCCGTAATTTCAAATTAAGAAATTAATTGAGAGAGCCAGGAACGTGACGTGTAAGAGTCAATTAAAACTATTTTTGTTAGCACTTTTGAAATGTACAGAATTCAGAATACATGGCCGTTCCGTTCTTTACGGTTGTTCTCACCTGTTACACAAAAAGTCAGAACCGTTTAGGGATAAATGAAAGGGGGGGCAATAGAAGCAGGACATGAATAGCTCTTACGATATTCGATTAGGATGATTACATTTCTCTCTAAAAAAACAGGATATAGGGCCTATAGGATTACGTACATGTGCCACCAACAAAAGTCCAGAACAGTAGTAGGCTAAGTTCATGAGGGGGAAATAAAAAAGAAAGGCGACCAAATTATTAGATTAGGGTGAGGACCCACATGGGCGCTAACTAACAGCTTACTACACAACATACACTTAGTATATTACTGTTCTTAGCTACAGTATGCATATCTTCCTGGCATCATTACATCATGTATGAAGCAAGCATTACAAGACCATTTTTGGACTCACCTTTATGTTCATCAAAGAAAAACAGAAATTCATTGTTGAATTTGCGATTTGCCAAACTGTTTTGTGTAAGGTTTTATGTCCAATGGCCGTCATGAGCCACCGAATACGTTTTATATATAATTTCTCTCTCATAATAAAACAAGCGATTGTAAAGTAGGGGATTTTGCCATATTAGATTGTCGACCTTGGGCTTCAATGATGATGACCTGCTAGCCTAAGATTTTGAAAAGTAAGGACGTTAACCATGATTCAGGCCAATCAAAGCTACCTGTACATTATAACGTGCAGATTTTTGACGACCATTTTATCTGTAGGCCAATGACCTGGCGCGTTCTTGGTGGAGGGTACCTAATAAATGTGGACCCCTCTATTGCAGGACCCAAAGGGCTTGACTTTTCGATTTTGTCTTTACCTCACTAAGGACTTTAGGGACTGGGTTCGGTGACCCCACAATATGACATAGTTGTCCCCATATGAGTGAAAGAGAACATGAGCCAAATCGTTCGGCGGCAACGCCCATCCTATTTTCCGCTCTGGGTTTTGCCCCCCCCCACCACCACAGAACCACCACCACAGAAAAGCAATGAGCCTAGTCTGAAACATCTGCATTTTGGAGCTACCATTACTCAAGAAAGAAAAACAAAAAAAGAGAGATGTTTTTGTGGTGAGGCTTATTAAACTTACTGATATATATATATTGTTGTTGAAATTGTTTGCAAACTGATAGGTGTGACAACCTATTAAATGCCAAACTAACCATGCTAAAAAAAAAATGTGAGGCTCACAAAAACAGGTGGCGGTCTCTTGCACTGACTGAAGGGGGTCCTGATGACGGGGTCGCCACGTCCCTGTGTGGGGGGGTGGAGGGGTACAGAGATGAGGGTAGTTAAGTAATTAGTAATCAAAAAAATCATGCTAGAAATGATTGTTGCCACCACAGGGGGGGGGGGGAGAGTCTATGCAAAATTTAATGTGAGTTGGTTAAGCACAATTTTACTCATGCTGAATTTATATTTAGGCTTGCCATAACACAGAGGGGTTTTGGTGAAATACTTATGGGACCTCAAGGACTATTCCGCTTTTTTTTTTTTTTTTTTTTTTAATTGGTTTATTGTGTAGTTAAAATGTCTAACTTAAAAGTAAATTCCACTTTACATTTACAATTTACATTTTTAGTGCATTTAGCCAGACGCTCGTAGCCAGAGCGACCTGTCTTACAGGAGGCAATTAGGGTTAAGTGCGCCTTGCTCAAGGGCCCCCCCATTGACGTCATTTAGCAGACGCTCTTATCCAGAGCGACTCCTCACCAATTTGTGCGTTCACCCTTATTAGCCAGTGGGGATAAACCACTTTACCAATTTGGGGGGGGGGGGGGGGGGGGGGGGGGGGGCGGGGGGGGGGGGTTAAGATTAGAGGTTTAAGGTGGGGGTAGGGGGGGGGGGTGGGGGGGGGGGGGGGGGGGGGGGGGGGGGGGGGGTGGGGGGGGGGGGGGGGGGGGGGGGGGTTGGGTGGGTTTAGTAGAAGGGGTAGAATAGAAGTTTAGTTAAGTATAGAAGGCATTACTTTATTCCTATCCCAGGTATTCCTTAACATAATTCTTAACTTGATCCTCCTATTCCCAGGTATTCCTTAAACATAATTCAAACTGTTATGAGGTAAATTGTGTGTAGGCCAGCTGGTGACACAACATTTTAATATAATCAATTTAAAATTCAGGATGTAGGTTTCACCAGAAACATCTATAAAAACTGTTGTCGTTTGATTAGATAGATTCCCAGAAGCGAGATGATGAAGTCGTCAGTCTTAGGGCATGAAAGCATGATGAAGCTATGGTAATGAAAAATCAATTGCTCTGGATCCATCAGCGGCATGTACTTTCCTGTAGTTAGGAGCAACATCCAGGATAGAGTAAAAAAAAAGTGGGTCAGTGTGTGGATAGAGTTCTGTCAGTGCTGTGGATAGAGTTCTGTTAGTGTGTGGATAGTGTTCTGTCAGTGTGTGTGGATAGAGTTCTGTTAGTGTGTGGATATATGTTCTGTCAGTATGTGGATAGAGTTCTGTCAGTGTCGTGATATAGAGTTCTGTGAGTGTGTGGATAGAGTTCTATGACGTGTGTGGATAGAGTTCTGTGAGTGTGGGATAGAGGTAGAGTTCTGTCAGTGTGTGGATAGAGAGAGTTCTGTGAATGTGTGGATAAAGTTATTGTGAGTGTGTGGATATTAGAGTTCTGTGAGGTGTGTAGATAGAGTTCTGTCAGTGTGTGGATAGCGTTATGTCAGTGTGTGGATAGAGCGTTCTGTCAGTGTGTGGGATAGAGTTCTGTCAGTGTGTGGATAGAGTTCTGTCAGTGTGTGGATAGAAAGTTCTGTCAGTGTGTGGATAGAGTTCTGTGAATGTGTGGATAAAGTTCTAGTGATGTGTGTAGATAGAGTTCTGTCAGGGGGTGTGTGGATAGCGTTTATGTCAGTGTGTGGATAGAGTTCTGTCAGTTTGTCATGTTGTGTGGGATAGAGTTCTGTCAGTGTGGTGGATAGAGTTCTGTCAGTGTGTGGATAGAGTTCTGTGAATGTGTGGATAGAGTTCTGTGAGTGTGTAGATAGAGTTCTTGTCAGTGTGTGATGATAGCGTTTATGTCACGTGTTGTGGATAGAGTTCTTGTCAGTGTGTGGATAGAGTTCTGTCAGTGTGTGGATAGAGTTATGTCAGTGTGTGGTGGCTAGTGTTATGTCAGTGTGTGGATATAGTTCTGTGAGTGTCAAATCTAATCAAATCAAATTGTATTGGTCACATGGCGCACGAATTTACAACAGGTTGCAGCATACAGTTAAAAATGAATATGCATTACTTACAGGCCCTTAACCAAACCAGTGCATTATATTTTATAAAAAAAAAAATAAACATTAAAAAACAACAACAATAAAAGTGTTTGTAAAAAAAAGAGCAGAAGTAAATAAAATAAACAGTAGGGAGGGCTATCTATACAGGGGGGGGTACCGGAGCAGGCAGGAAGTCAAATTGCGGGTGGCACCGGCTTAGTAGTGAGGTAGTGAAGGTAATATTGATGCTAATATGTACATGTGGGTTAGAGTTGTAGAGTTTAAGTGGACTATGCATAAAATAAATTAACAGTAGTAGCAGCCAGCGTTAAAAAATATAAAAAAAAAAGGATGGGGTTGGGGGGGCAAGTGCAAATCAGTCTTGGGTAGCCATATTTAGCTGTTCAGGAGGTCTTATGGCCTGGGGGGAGAAGAAGCTGTTTGAGAAGTCTTTGGACCTAGAACTTGGCACTCCGGTACCGCGCTTGCCGTGCGGTAGCAGAGAGAACAGTCTATGACTAGGGTGGCTGGAGTGTCTTTGACAATTTTTTTGAGGGCCTTCCTCTGACACCGCCGGGTATAGAGGTCCTGGATGGCAAGGAAGCTGAGCCCCAGTGATCGTACTGGGCCGTACGCACTACCCTCTTGTAGTTGCCTTGCGGGGCGGAGGGCCAAGCAGTTGCCATAGCAGGCGGTGATGCAACCCAGTCAGGATGCTCTCGATGGTGCAGCTGTAAGAAATTTTTTGAGGAATCTGAGGGACCCATGCCAAATCTTTTCATTCTCCTGAGGGGGGAATAGGCTTTGTCGTGCCCTCTTCATGACTGTCTTGGTCGTGTTTTGGACCATGATAGTTCGTTGGTGATTGTGGACACCAAGGAAACAGTGAAGCTCTCAAACCTGTTTCACTACAGCCCCATCGATGAGAATTGGAGGGCGTTGTGCTCAGTCCTCTTTTTTTTTCCTGAAGGTTCCACAATCATCTCCTTTTTCTTGGTCACGTTGAGGGAGAGGTTGTTTTTGTTTGTCCTGGCACCACACGGCCAGGTCTCGTGACATCCTCCCATATAGGCTGTCTCATCGTTGTCGGTGATCAGGCCTACCACTGTTAGTTGTCGTCGGCAAACTTAATGATGGTGTTGGAGTCGTGCCTGGCCCCTGGCCATGCAGTCATGGCCGGGACCAGAGAGTACAGGAGGGGGGGGACTGAGCACGCACCCCTGAGGGGCCCCGTGTTGAGGATCAGTGTGGCCAGATGTGTTGCTACCTTACCCCTTCCAACCTGGGAGGTCGGCCCGTCAGGGAAGTCCAGGATCAAGTTGCAGAAGGTAGGTGTTAGGTCCCAGGATCATTTAGCGCTTAGTTGATGAGCCTTAGAGGGGCACTATGGTGTTGAATGCTGAGCTTTAGTCAAATGAATAGCAATTCTCACTTAGGTGTGCCTCCTCTTGTCCAGGTGGGAAAGGGCCAGGCAGTGTGGAGTGCAATAGAGATGGCATCATTTGTGGATCTGTTGGGGCGGTATGCAAATTGGAGGTGGGTCTAGGGTTTCTGGGATAATGCTGTTGATTGCCGTGAGCAATGACCAAGCCTTCAAAGAACTTCATGGGCTACAGACGTCAGTGCTATATGGTCGGTAGTCATTTAGGCAGTTTATCTTAGAGTCCTAGGGCACAGTTCTGTCAGTGTGTTGATAGAGTTCTGTTCAGTGTGTGTGGATAGAGTTGAGTCTCGTGAGATGTATATATATATTTCTTCTGTGAGTGTTGGGATAGATTAGAGTTCTGTGAGTGTGTGGATAGAGTTCTGTGAGTTGTGTGGATAGGTGGAGTTATGTCAGTGTGTGGATAGTGTTACGTCCTGGAGGTGTGAGGATATTAGTTATGTGACGTGTTTTGTGGATAGAGTTCTGTGAGATGTGTGTGGATAGTCGTTCTGTCAGATTTGTAGATAGAAGTTCAGTGAGTGATGTGTAGGTGGATATAGTTATGTGTGAATGTGTGTGGATCATAGTTGTGGAGTTATGTCAGGTGTGGGGATATAGTTACTGTGAGTGTGTGGATAGCGAGTTCTGTCAGTGTGTTGGATAGAGGTCTGTCAGTGTGTGTGGATAGAGTTTCTGTCAGTGTGTGGATAGAGTTCTGTAGGTTTTGTGGATTGAGTTCTGTAAAGTGTGTGGATAGTGTTCTGTCAGTGTGTGGATAGAGTAGAGTTCTGTCATGTGTGTGGATAGAGTTATGTGTGAATGTGTGGAATAGAAGAGTTCTCCCCCAGTGAGTGCTTGTGTGGATAGAGTTCTGTGAGTGTGTGGATAGAGTTCTACGTGGAGTGTGTGGATTGGATTAGAGTTCTGCGTGAGAGTGTGTGGAAGAGAGTTATGTCAGTGTTGTGGATGGATATAGTTCCTTGAGTGTTCTTGGATGTGAGAGTTTTATATCAGTGTGTGGATAGAGTTATGATCAGTGTGTGGGATATAGTTCCCTTGAGTGTGTGGGGATAGAGTTATATCAGTTGTGTGGATAGAGTTTCTGTCAGTGTGTGGATAGATAGAGTTCTGTCAGTTGGTGTGGATAGAGTTCTGTCAGTTTGTCATGATAGCGTTTTTGAGTGTGTGGATAGAGTTTCTGTCAAGTTGTGTATTGAGTCTGTCAGTGGTGGATATAGTTATGTCAGTGTGTGGATAGAGTTCTGTCAGTGTGTGGATAGCGTTCTTTGAGTGGTCAGTGGATAGAGGTTCTGTCAGTGTGCCATGTGGATAGAGTTCTTTCAGTTGTGTTGATAGAGTTCTGTTATGTGTGGATAGAGTTCTGTAAGTGTGTGGATAGAGTTTCTGTACAGTGTGTGGATATAGTTCTGTCAGTGTGGTGGATAGAGATCTGTCAGTGTGGGATAGAGTTCTGTCATTTTATGGATAGAGAGTTCTGTTCAGTTTGTGGATAGAGTTCTGTGAGGTGTGTGATAGAGCGTTATCTGTCAGTGTGTGGATAGAGTTCTTGTCAGTGTCCTGTGGATAGATAGAGTTTCTGTCAGTGTAAGGATAGAGTTATGTGAATATGTGGATAGAAGTTCTAGTGAGTGTGTGGGATAGCGTTCTGTGAGGGTGTGGATAGTTATGTCAGAAGTGTGGATATAGTTATTGTAAGTATGGTGGATTAGAGTTCTGTCAGTGTCTGTGCGTGGATATATTTCTTGTCAGTGTGTGGATAGATTTCTGTCAGTTGTGTGTATATGGAGATCTGTCAGTGTGTGTGTGGATCTAGTTCTGTCAGTGTTTGTCGATTAGAGTTCTGTGAGTGTGTGGATTTTAGAGTTCTGTCAGTGTGTGGATTAGAGTTCTGTCAGTGTATGTATAGAGTTCTGTGAATATGTGGATAGAGTTGTGAGTGTGAGTGAGGTTTGTGGATAGAGTTCTGTGAGTGTGTGGATAGTTATGTCAGAGTGTGGATATAATAGTTAGGTGAGTATGTGGATAGAGTTAGTATATTAGTCAGTGTGTGGAAGATAGATTTCTGTCCAGTTTGTGGATTGAGTACTGTCAGTGTGTGGATATATAGTTATGTGAGTGTGTGGATTTAGCAGTTCTGTCCAGTGTGTGGAATTTTAGTTCTTTCTCAGTGTGTTTGATAGAGTTCTGTTATGTGTGGATATTAGAGTTCTGTAAGTGTGTGTGTGGATAGAGTTCCTGCAGTCGTGTGGATAGTATAGTTCTGTCAGTGTGTGGTGGTTGAGTGGATAGAGGATCTGTCAGTGTTGTGGATAGAGTCTTATGTCAGTGTGTGTGGATAGAGTTCTGTCAGTGTGTGGTTGTGGATAGAGTTCTGTGTGAGTGTGGTGTGGATAGAGAAGATCTGTCAGTTGTATGGATAGGAGTTACTAGTCAGTGTCGTGGATAGAGTTCTGTAAGTGAATGTGGATAGAGTTCTGTCAGTCTGTGGATATAGTTCTGTCAGTGTGTGGAGCATTAGACTGATCTTGTCAGTGTGTGGATAGTGTTAATCGATGTCGCAGTGTGGTGGATAGATAGAGTTCTGGTGTAGTATGTTGGATAGAGTTCTTTGAGTGTGTGTGTATAGAGTTCTTTCAGTGTGTGTGGATAGAGTTCTTTTTCAGTGTTGTGGTGGATAGAGTTCTGTTATGTGTGGAATGTGGATAGAGTTCTCGTTTGAGTGTGTTGTTGGAACGAGTGTATTGTCTGTGAGGGGGTTAGATTAGGTTCTAGTGGGTAAGAAATTGGAGGCCTGTGGGTCGTTCTGTGGATGAGTTTTGTGAGTGTGTGTGGATAGGAGTTCTGTCAGTGTGTGGATAAAGTTATGTGAATGTGTGGATAGAGTTTCTTTCAGTGCAGTGGTGGATATATAGTTCTGTGAAATGGTGGATAGAGTTCCTGTGAATGTGTGGATATATAGTTCTGTGAATGTGATGTGGATAGAGATAGAGTTCTGTGAGTGTGTGGATAGGGTTGTGTGTAATGTGGGTGGATGGGAGTTCGTGTGAATATGTGGATAAGAGTTTGTGAGTGTCGTGGATAGTGTTCTTTCCAGTGTGTTGATAGAGTTTCCTGTGTTATGTGTGGATAGAGTTCCTGTAAGTGTGTTTGGATATGAGTTGTATTTCAGTGTGTGTGGACAGAGGTTCTGGTGAGTGTGTTGGGATAGAGTTTCTGTCTGTGTGATGATAGGAGTTATCGTGAGTGTGCATGGGATGGGAGTCCTGTGTGAATGTGTGGATAGAGTTCTGTGAGTGAGTGTGTGGATAGTGTTCTGTCAGTGTGTGGATAGAAGTTCTCGTGAGTGTGTGTGTGGATTAGTGTTCTGGTCAGTGTGTGGATAGAGTTCTGTGAGGGTGTGGATGGGTTCGTGGGTGTATGGATAGAGTATTTCAGTGTGTTGATATAGAGTTTATGTTAGAGTGGGTAGAGTAGTTTCTTGTGAATGTGTGGACGAGTTCTGTGAGGGTTGTGTAGATTAGGTTCTGTGGGTTGGGGTTTTGTGGGATAGAGTTCATGCCAGTGTGTTGGTAGATAGAGTTCTGTCAGTGTGTGGATAGAGTTCTGTCAGTGTGTGGATAGAGATATGTCAGTGTGTGGATAGAGTTGTCTGTCAGTTGTGTGGATAGAGTTTCTGTCAGTGTTGTGGATAGATTTCTGTCAGTGTGTGTGGATAGAGTTTTTGTGGAATGTTGTGGATATAGTTCTGTGAATGTGTGGATAGAGTTCTGTGAGAGTGTTGGATTTAGGGTTTTTTTTTTTTTTCAGTGTTAATGTGTGGATGAGTTTGTGAGTAATTGTGTGGATTAGAGTTCTGTGTCAGTTTGTGGATGGATGGAGTTCTGTAATTGTGTGGATTATAGAGTTCTGTGAATGTGTGGATATAGTTCTGTGAATGTGCCTGTCTGGGGATAGAGTTCTCGTGAGTGTGTGGATAGAGTTGTGTTAAAGTGTGGATGGAGTTCTGTGAATATGTGGATTAGAGTTCTGTGAGTTATGTTGTATAGAGTTCCTGTTATGTGTGGATAGATAGCGTTCTGTAAGTGTTTTTGGATAGAGTTATGTCAGTGTGTGGATGATATAGTTCTGTGAGTGTGTGGATAGAGTTTATCTCAGTGTTGTTCGATAGAGTTCTGTGGATGTTAGAGTTCCTGTTGTGTGGATAGAGTTCTGTCAGAGTGTTGGTGGTAGAGTTATGTCTGAGTGTGTGTGGATTAGAGTTTCGTGTGTGAATGTGTAGTTAGAGTTATGTTGAGTTCAGTGAGTGTGTGGATAGTGTTCTGTCAGTGTGTGGGATAGCGGTTATGTGTAGGTCTATGGATAGAGTGTCTGTGAGGTCTTTGAGTGTGGTGGATCGAGTTCTGTGAGGGTGTGGATTGGGTTCTCTGGGGTGTGTGGGATTGATAGAGTTATGTCAGTGTGTGGATAGAGTTCTGTCAGTGTTGTGGATAGAGTTGTGGATAGAGTTCTGTGAGTGTGTTGAATAGAGTTCTGTGAAGTGTGTGGATAGAGTTCTGTCAGTGTGTGGATAGAGTTATGTGCAGTGTGTGGGATAGAGTTCTGTGAGTGTGTTGATAGAGTTATTTCAGTGTGTTTGATAGAGTTCTGTTGATGTGTGGATAGAGTTCTGTATCTGTAAGTGTGTGGATGGATAGAGTTCTGTCAGTGTGTTGGATAGAGTATCTGTCAGTGTGTGGATGGAATAGATTTCTGTCAGTGTGTGGATAGTGTTCTATCCAGTGGTATATATATAGAGTTCTGTCAGTGTGTGGATAGAGTTCTGTGATGTTCAAAGTGTGTGGGATAGAGTTCTGTCAGTGTGTGGATATAGTTCTGTGGAGTGTGTGTGGATAGAGTTCTGTCAATGTAGTTGATAGAGTTCTGTGAAATGTGTGGATAGAGTTCTGTCAGAGTGTGTGGATAGAGTTATGTGTGTGTGTGTGGATAGAGTTCTGTTGAATGTGTAGTTAGAGTTCTGTGAGTGTGTGGATAGTGTTCTGTCAGTGTGGTGGATATTATAGCGTTATGTGAGTTATGGATAGAGTGCTGTGAGTGTGTGGATCTTCGAGTTCTGTGAGGGTTGTGGATTGGGTTCTTGTGGTGTGTGTGGATAGAGTTATGTCAGTGTGTGGGATGTGGAAGAGAGTTCTGTCAGTGTGTGGATATGTGGATAGAGTTCTGTGAGTTGTGTGAGTGTTGATAGAGTTCTGTGAATGTGTGGATCTAGAGTTCTGTCAGTGTGTGCGATGATAGAGTTATGTGAGTGTGTGGATAGAGTTCTGTGATGTGTGTGATTAGAGTTATTTCAGTGTGTTGATAGAGTTTCTGTTATGTGTGGATAGAGTTCTGTAAGTGTGTGGATAGAGTTCTGTCAGTCAGTGGTTGTGTGGATAGAGTTCTGTCAGTGTGTGGATAGATTTCTGTCAGTGTGTGGATAGTGTTCTGTGTCAGTGTATATATAGAGTTTCTGTGTCAGTGTTTGGATAGATTCTTGAGTTCTGTGAGTGTGTTGGATAGAGTTCTGTCAGTGTGTGGATATAGTTCTGTGAGTGTGTGGATAGAGTTCTGTCAGAGTGTGTGGATATAGAGTTATGTGAGGTGTGTGTGGATAGAGTTCTGTGAATGTTGTGGTATAGAGTTCTGTCAGTGTGTGGATAGTGTTCTATCAGTGTGTGGATAGAGTTCTGTCAGTGTGTGGGATAGAAGTTCCTGTGAGTGTGTGTTGATAGAGTTCTGATGTGAAGTGTGTGGATAGAGTTCTGTCAGTGTGTGGGATAGAGTTCTATCAGTGTGTGGATAGAGTTCTGTCAGTGTGTGGATAGAGTTTTATCAGTCAGTGTGTGGATAGAGTTCTGTCAGTGTGTGGATTGAGTTTTCTGTCAGTGTGTGTGTGGATAGAGTTCTGTGAGTGTGTTGATAGAGATCTGTCAGTGTGTGGAATAAAGGTTCTGTGAATGTGTGGATAGAGTTTATGTGAGTGTGTGGATAGAGTTTCTGTGAGTGTGTGGATAGAGTTATTTCAGTGTGTTGATAGAGTTCTGTTATGTGTGGATAGAGTTCTGTAAGTGTGTGGATAGAGTTCTGTCAGTGTGTGGATAGAGTTCTGTCAGTGTGTGGATAGAGTTCTGTCAGTGTGTGGATAGAGTTCTGTCAGTGTATATATAGAGTTCTGTCAGTGTGTGGTGGATAGAGTTCTGTGAGTGTGGTGGATAGAGTTCTGTCAGTGTGTGGATAGAGTTCTGTGAATGTGTGGATAGAGTTCTGTCAGAGTGTGGATAGAGTTATGTGAGTGTGTGGATAGAGTTCTGTGAATGTGTGGATAGAGTTCTATGAGTGTGTGGATAGTGTTCTGTCAGTGTGTGGATAGAGTTATGTGAGTCTGTGGATAGAGTTTTGTGAGTGTGTGGATACAGTTCTGTGAGGGTGTGGATTGGGTTCTGTGGGTTGTGTGGATAGAGAGTTCTGTGAATGTGTGCATAGAGTTCTGTCAGTGTGTAGATAGAGTTCTGTCAGTGTGTGGATAGCGTTATGTCAGTGTTTGGATAGCGTTATGTCAGTTGTTATGTGTGTGGATAGAGTTCTGTCAGTGTGTGGATAGAGTTATGTGAGTGTGTGGATAGAGTTCTGTCAGTGTGTGGATAGAGTTCTGTCAGTGTGTGGATGGAGTTCTGTAATTGTGTGGATAGAGTTCTGTGAATGTGTGGATATAGTTCTGTGAATGTGTGGATAGAGTTCTCTGTGAGTGTGTGGATAGAGTTGAGTTATTGTGTTAATGTGTGGATGGAGTTCTGTGAATATGTGGATAGAGTTCTGTGAGTATGTGTATAGAGTTCTGTGAGTGTGTGGATAGAGTTCTTTCAGTGTTGTTGATAGAGTTCTGTTTATGTGTGGATAGCGTTCTGTAAGTGTTTGGATAGAGTTATGTCAGTGTGTGGATAGAGTTCTGTGAGTGTGTGGATAGAGTTCTGTCAATGTGTTGATAGAGTTCTGTGAATGTGTGGATAGAGTTCTGTCAGAGTGTGGATAGAGTTATGTGTGTGTGTGGATAGAGTTCTGTGAATGTGTAGTTAGAGTTCTGTGAGTGTGTGGATAGTGTTCTGTCAGTGTGTGGGATAGCGTTATGTGAGTCTATGGATAGAGTTCTGTGAGTGTGTGGATCGAGTTTCTGTGAGGGTGTGGATTGGGTTCTGT
>CM072234.1:5863387-5873387 GCA_036851935.1 Coregonus suidteri
TCTGTACATAGTCAAAGCTTTCCTTAAGTTTCTCTTTCTCTCTCTGTCTCTGTCTCTGTCTCTGTCGCCATCTCTCTCTCTCTCTCTCTCTCTCGCTCGCTCTCTCTCTCTCTCTCTCTCTCTCTCTCTCTCTCTCTCTCTCTCTCTCTCTCTCTCTCTCTCTCTCTCTCTCTCTCTCAATTCAATTCAATTCAATTCAATTCAATTTAAGGGCTTTATTGGCATGGGAAAACGTGTGTTAACATTGCCAAAGCAAGTGAAGTAGATAGTAAACAAAAGTGAAATAAACAATAAATATTAACAGTAAACATTACACTCAGAAATTACAAAAGAATAAAGACATTTCAAATGTCAAATTATGTCTATATACAGTGTTGTAACAATGTGCAAATAGTTAAAGTACAAATGGGAAAATAAATAAACATAAAATATGGGTTGTATTTACAATGGTGTTTGTTCTTCACTGGTTGCCCTTTTCTTGTGGCAACAGGTCACAAATCTTGCAGCTGTGATGGCACACTGTGGTTTTTCACCCAATAGATAAGGGAGTTTATCAAAATTGGGTTTGTTTTCGAATTCTTGTGGATCGCTGTAATCTGAGGGAAATATGTGTCTCTAATATGGTCATACATTTGGCAGGAGGTTAGGAAGTGCAGCTCAGTTTCATCCTCATTTTGTGGGCAGTGTGTACATAGCCTGTCTTCTCTTGAGAGCCAGGTCTGCCTACGGCGGCCTTTCTCAATAGCAAGTCTATGCTCACTGAGTCTGTACATAGTCAAAGCTTTCCTTAAGTTTCTCTTTCTCTCTCTGTCTCTGTCTCTGTCTCTGTCGCCATCTCTCTCTCTCTCTCTCTCTCTCGCTCGCTCTCTCTCTCTCTCTCTCTCTCTCTCGCTCTCATCTCTCTCTCTCTCTCTCTCTCTCTCTCTCTCTCTCTCTCAATTCAATTCAATTCAATTCAATTCAATTTTAAGGGCTTTATTGGCATGGGAAACGTTGTGTTAACATTGCCAAAGCAAGTGAAGTAGATAGTAAACAAAAGTGAAATAAACAATAAAAACATTAACACTGAACATTACACTCAGAAATTACAAAAGAATAAAGACATTTCAAATGTCAAATTATGTCTATATACAGTGTTGTAACAATGTGCAAATAGTTAAAGTACAAATGGGAAAATAAATAAACATAAATATGGGTTGTATTTACAATGGTGTTTGTTCTTCACTGGTTGCCCTTTTCTTGTGGCAACAGGTCACAAATCTTGCAGCTGTGATGGCACACTGTGGTTTTTCACCCAATAGATAAGGGAGTTTATCAAAATTGGGTTTGTTTTCGAATTCTTTGTGGATCGCTGTAATCTGAGGGAAATATGTGTCTCTAATATGGTCATACATTTGGCAGGAGGTTAGGAAGTGCAGCTCAGTTTCATCCTCATTTTGGGGCAGTGTGTACATAGCCTGTCTTCTCTTGAGAGCCAGGTCTGCCTACGGCGGCCTTTCTCAATAGCAAGGCTATGCTCACTGAGTCTGTACATAGTCAAAGCTTTCCTTAAGTTTCTCTCTCTCTCTCTCTCTGTCTCTGTCGCTGTCGCCATCTCTCTCTCTCTCTCTCTCTCTCGCTCGCTCTCTCTCTCTCTCTCTCTCTCTCTCTCTCTCTCTCTCTCTCTCTCTCTCTCTCTCTCTCTCTCTCTCTCTCTCTCTCTCTCTCTCTCTCTCTCTCTCTCTCTCAATTCAATTCAATTCAATTCAATTCAATTTAAGGGCTTTATTGGCATGGGAAACGTGTGTTAACATTGCCAAAGCAAGTGAAGTAGATAGTAAACAAAAGTGAAATAAACAATAAACATTAACACTGAACATTACACTCAGAAATTACAAAAGAATAAAGACATTTCAAATGTCAAATTATGTCTATATACAGTGTTGTAACAATGTGCAAATAGTTAAAGTACAAATGGGAAAATAAATAAACATAAATATGGGTTGTATTTACAATGGTGTTTGTTCTTCACTGGTTGCCCTTTTCTTGTGGCAACAGGTCACAAATCTTGCAGCTGTGATGGCACACTGTGGTTTTTCACCCAATAGATAAGGGAGTTTATCAAAATTGGGTTTGTTTTCGAATTCTTTGTGGATCGCTGTAATCTGAGGGAAATATGTGTCTCTAATATGGTCATACATTTGGCAGGAGGTTAGGAAGTGCAGCTCAGTTTCATCCTCATTTTGTGGGCAGTGTGTACATAGCCTGTCTTCTCTTGAGAGCCAGGTCTGCCTACGGCGGCCTTTCTCAATAGCAAGTCTATGCTCACTGAGTCTGTACATAGTCAAAGCTTTCCTTAAGTTTCTCTCTCTCTCTCTGTCTCTGTCTCTGTCTCTGTCGCCATCTCTCTCTCTCTCTCTCGCTCGCTCGCTCTCTCTCTCTCTCTCTCTCTCTCTCTCTCTCTCTCTCTCTCTCTCTCTCTCTCTCTCTCTCTCTCTCTCTCTCTCTCTCTCTCTCTCTCTCATCTCTCTCTCTCTCAATTCAATTCAATTCAATTCAATTCAATTCAATTTAAGGGCTTTATTGGCATGGGAAACGTGTGTTAACATTGCCAAAGCAAGTGAAGTAGATAGTAAACAAAAGTGAAATAAACAATAAATATTAACAGTAAACATTACACTCAGAAATTACAAAAGAATAAAGACATTTCAAATGTCAAATTATGTCTATATACAGTGTTGTAACAATGTGCAAATAGTTAAAGTGCAAATGGGAAAATAAATAAACATAAATATGGGTTGTATTTACAATGGTGTTTGTTCTTCACTGGTTGCCCTTTTCTTGTGGCAACAGGTCACAAATCTTGCAGCTGTGATGGCACACTGTGGTTTTTCACCCAGTAGATAAGGGAGTTTATCAAAATTGGGTTTGTTTTCGAATTCTTTGTGGATCGCTGTAATCTGAGGGAAATATGTGTCTCTAATATGGTCATACATTTGGCAGGAGGTTAGGAAGTGCAGCTCAGTTTCATCCTCATTTGTGGGCAGTGTGTACATAGCCAGTCTTCTCTTGAGAGCCAGGTCTGCCTACGGCGGCCTTTCTCAATAGCAAGTCTATGCTCACTGAGTCTGTACATAGTCAAAGCTTTCCTTAAGTTTCTCTCTCTCTCTCTCTCTCTGTCTCTGTCTCTGTCTCTGTCGCCTCTCTCTCTCTCTCTCTCTCTCGCTCTCGCTCTCTCTCTCTCTCTCTCTCTCTCTCTCTCTCTCTCTCTCTCTCTCTCTCTCTCTCTCTCTCTCTCTCTCTCTCTCTCTCTCTCTCTCTCTCTCTCTCTCTCAATTCAATTCAATTCAATTCAATTCAATTTAAGGGCTTTATTGGCATGGGAAACGTGTGTTAACATTGCCAAAGGCAAGTGAATTAGATAGTAAAACAAAAGTGAAATAAACAATAAACATTAACACTGAACATTACACTCAGAAATTACAAAAGAATAAAGACATTTCAAATGTCAAATTATGTCTATATACAGTGTTGTAAAAATGTGCAAATAGTTAAAGTACAAATGGGAAAATAAATAAACATAAATATGGGTTGTATTTACAATGGTGTTTGTTCTTCACTGGTTGCCCTTTTCTTGTGGCAACAGGTCACAAATCTTGCAGCTGTGATGGCACACTGTGGTTTTTCACCCAATAGATAAGGGAGTTTATCAAAATTGGGTTTGTTTTCGAATTCTTTGTGGATCGCTGTAATCTGAGGGAAATATGTGTCTCTAATATGGTCATACATTTGGCAGGAGGTTAGGAAGTGCAGCTCAGTTTCATCCTCATTTTGTGGGCAGTGTGTACATAGCCTGTCTTCTCTTGAGAGCCAGGTCTGCCTACGGCGGCCTTTCTCAATAGCAAGGCTATGCTCACTGAGTCTGTACATAGTCAAAGCTTTCCTTAAGTTTCTCTCTCTCTCTCTCTCTCTCTCTCTCTCTCTCTCTCTCTCTCTCTCTCTCTCTCTCTCTCTCTCTCTCTCTCTCTCTCTCTCTCTCTCTCTCTCTCTCTCTCTCTCTCTCTCTCTCTCTCTCAAGGTGTCACACCCTGACCTTGAGAACCCTGTTATTCTCTAGTAAGTTTGGTCAGGTTGTGAATGTTGTTATATATTTCTATGTTGGACGGGTGTGGTTACCAATCAGAGGCAGCTGTCGTTCGTTTGTCTCTGATTGGGGATCATACTAAGGCAGCCATTTTGCCTACCTACAGTATGTTGTGGTATCTTGTTTCTGTTTAGGCTTGTGGCTGTTAGCCTTTAGAACTTCACTTTCTGTTGCTTTTGTTATTTTGTCAAGTGTTTATTTAATAAATTAAACATGTACGCATACCACGCTGCACCTTGGTCCGACCATTTATACAACGAACGTGACAGAAGATCCCACCACCAACGGACCAAGCAGCGTGAACAGGAGGAGCAGACATCATGGACATGGGAGGAGATTTTAGACGGAAAAGGATCATGGACGTGGGAGGAGATCCAGGCAGTTACGTATCGCCTTCCTTGGGAGCAGACAGAGACAGCGAGGGAGAAAAAACGGCAACTCAAAAGGTCCCGATCACTAAGGAAGCCCGAGAGGCAGCCCCAATAAAAACAATTGGGGGGGGCACACAGGGTGGTGGGCGAAGCAGCAGGAGGCCCTGAAAGACCTGCAGCTCAGCACTCTGAGAGAGGAGACCACCACCTTACGGGGGGCTGATAGATAAAAGGGAGCAGGAGCTCTCCCTTCAGAAGGAGGCGCTGCAGGAGGCCCACAGGGAGAAGGAGTCAGTGGATGCACGGAGAGAGGAGCTGGCCAGGCAACAGGAGGAACTGAGAGAGGAGTTAACCCTCCAGCAGCAGATAGCTTGGGCCTTAGAGCAGAGGCTGGCGGAGCCAGGTTTAGCAGAGCCAACTCCCCGCACTTACTTTGAGGAGCGTGTGACCATGCAGGCACCAGGCTATGTGCTGGCTTTACGCACTGTGCCGCCAATGCGCCTTCACAGTCCTGTACGGCCTGTACCTGCTCCATGCACCAAACCAGTGGTGCGTGTCTCCAGTCCGGTACGCCCCGTACCTGCTCCTCGCAACAAACCAGTGGTGCGTGTCTCCAGCCCGGTACGGCCCGTGCATGCTCCTCGCACTAAACCAATGGTGCGTGTCTTCAGCCCGGTATGCCCCGTACCTGCTCCTCGCACCAAACCAGTGGTGCGTGTCGCCAGCCCGGTGCGCCCCGTGCCTGCTCCTCGCACCAAAACAGTGGTGCGTGTCCCCAGCCCGATATGGCCTGTGCCTGCTCCTCGCACTAAACCAGTGGTGCGTGTCCCCAGCCCGGTACGCCCCATACCTGCTCCTCGCACCAAACCAGTGGTGCATGTCCCCAGCCCAGTGCGCCCCGTGCCTGCTCTTCGCACCAGACCAGTGGTGCGTGTCCCCCGCCCGGTACGGCCCATTCCAGTGCCAGAGCAGTCCGCTCCACCGGTGCCTGGTCCAGCTCCGGTCAGCTGCTCCACTCCAGTGCCCAGAGCATTCCGCTCCACCGGTGCCAAGTCCTGCTCCGGTTATCTGTTCCCTACCAGATCCGGGGCAGTCCGCTTCACCGGTGCCTAGTCCGGGTCCGGTCATCTACTCTTCCCCCATGCCGGAGCCATCCGCTCCACCAGGGTCTGAGCCGGAGACAGACGTCAACCCCTCTCCAGGGTCGGGGCCTCCCACACCAGGGTCCAGACAGGGCTTGATGCATCGTGGGAGGACTGAGAGGGGAGGCATCGCGCCGGGGTCCAGACCGGATCAGGTGTGCTACGGGGAGGCAGGAAAGGAAAGGAGTGTACTGCGTCCGGAGCCACCACTGAGGTTAGATGCCCACCCGGACCCTCCCCTATTGAGTCAGGTTTTTGCGGCCGGAGTCCGCACCTTTGTGGTGGGGTACTGTCACGCCCTGACCTTGAGGACCCTGTTATTCTCTAGTTAGTTTGGTCAGGGTGTGAATGTTGACATATCTATGTTATATATTTCTATGTTGGCCGGGTGTGGTTCCCAATCAGAGGCAGCTGTCGTTCGTTGTCTCTGATTGGGGATCATACTTAGGCAGCCATTTTGCCTACCTATGTTATGGGATCTTGTTTCTGTTTAGGCTTGTTGCTGTTAGCCTTTAGAACTTCACGTTCTGTTGCTTTTGTTATTTTGTCAAGTGTTTATTTAATAAATTAAACATGTACGCATACCACGCTGCACCATGGTCCGACCATTTATACAACGAACGTGACACAAGGCCACTACATCTCATTAATTAATTCATTAATTATGTTGTTGTGTAGCCCCGCTCCAAAAGTTTTGTAGTATTCTCTACCTAAATCCCAGACACTCCATTTAGTATGATACTGTATGTTACGTTTCGTATGATCTGTATTCATTTGTGGATGTCCATCATCCATTTCTTATGATACGTTACGAATTACAATTGGTATTATATATTACAAATGTGCAAAACGTACAATATGTTACGAATTTGTAAAATGTATGATATGTTACAAATTCTAGCTAGATAGCTTGGTGGCTAACGTTAGCTAGTTGGCTAACGTTAGCTAGGCTAGGGTTTTAGCGTCAGGGGTTAGGGTTAAGGTTAGGGTCATCCAAACAAACACAGGAGCTAATAAGAATGGCAAAATGGAAACTAATGAACAGGGACACTGCTGGCTGGGTCTTCTTGGTGGTTAGTAAGTAACATATAGCTGTCTTGGTCTCCTGGGTGGTCAGTAAGTAACATATAGCTGTCTGGGTCTCCTGGGTGGTCAGCTCCCTCCAAAGATTTTCTATGGGGTTGAGTTCTGGAGACTGGCTAGGCCACTCCAGGACCTTGAAATGCTTCTTACGAAGCCACTCCTTCGTTGATCGGGCGGTGTGTTTGGGATCATTGTCATGCTGAAAGACCCAGCCACATTTCATCTTCAATGCCCTTGCTGATGGAAGGAGGTTTTCACTCAAAATCTCACGATACATGGCCCCATTCATTCTTTCCTTTACACGGATCAGTCGTCCTGGTCCCTTTGCAGAAAAACAGCCCCAAAGCATGATGTTTCCACCCCCATGCTTCACAGTAGGTATGGTGTTCTTTGGATGCAACTCAGCATTCTTTGTCCTCCAAACACATCGAGTTGAGTTTTTACCAAAAAGTTCTATTTTGGTTTCATCTGACCATATGACATTCTCCCAATCCTCTTCTGGATCATCCACATGCACTCTAGCAAACTTCAGACGGGCCTGGACATGTACTGGCTTAAGCAGGGGGACACGTCTGGCACTGCAGGATTCCCTGGCGGCGTAGTGTGTTACTGATGGTAGGCTTTGTTACTTTGGTCCCAGCTCTCTGCAGGTCATTCACTAGGTCTCCCCGTGTGGTTCTGGGATTTTTGCTCACCGTTCTTCTGATCATTTTGACCTCACGGGGTGAGATCTTGCGTGGAGCCCCAGATCGAGGGAGATTATTAGTGGTCTTGTATGTCTTCCATTTCCTAATAATTGCTCCCACAGTTGATTTCTTAAAACCAAGCTGCTTACCTATTGCAGATTCAGTCTTCCCAGCCTGGTGCAGGTCTACAATTTTGTTTCTGGTGTCCTTTGACAGCTCTTTGGTCTTGGCCATAGTGGAGTTTGGAGTGTGACTGTTTGAGGTTGTGGACAGGTGTCTTTTATACTGATAACAAGTTCAAACAGGTGCCATTAATACAGGTAACGAGTGGAGGACAGAGGAGCCTCTTAAAGAAGAAGTTACAGGTCTGTGAGAGCCAGAAATCTTGCTTGTTTGTAGGTGACCAAATACTTATTTTCCACCATAATTTGCAAATAAATTCATTAAAAATCCTACAATGTGATTTTCTGGAAAAAAATTTCCTTAATTTGTCTGTCATAGTTGACGTGTACCTATGATGAAAATTACAGGCCTCTCTCATCTTTTTAAGTGGGAGAACTTGCACAATTGGTGGCTGACTAAATACTTTTTTCCCCCACTGTAGCTGTCTGGTTGTCTTGGGTGGTCATTAAGTAACATATAGCTGTCTGGATCTCCTGGGTGGTCAGTAAGTAACATATAGCTGTCTGGGTCTCCTAGGTAGTCAGTAAGTTACAAAGTCATTGCAAAGTTGTTGTCGTCTATATGTAATTCACCACCGTACAGACAGCAGACAGCAGACAGAGCTAAGCCGTTGATGCATTTTTCTGTACCACTCTGTCTGTACCGGTGTGATTATCAGTATAGATTCTGTACAGCACCGGTATGATTATCAGTATAGATTCTGTACAGCACCGGTATGATTATCAGTATAGATTCTGTACAGCGCCGGTATGATTATCAGTATAGATACTGGGCAGCGCTGGTATGATTATCAGTATAGATTCTGGGCAGCGCCGGTATGATTATCAGTATATATTCTGTACAGCACCTGTATAATTATAAGTATAGATTCTGTACAGCACCGGTGTGATTATCAGTATAGATTCTGTACAGCTCCGGTATGTTTATCAGTATAGATTCTGGGCAGCGCCGGTATGATTATCAGTATAGATTCTGTACAGCACCGGTATGATTATAAGTATAGATTCTGGACAGCGCTGGTATGATTATCAGTATAGATTCTGGGCAGCGCCGGTATGATTATCAGTATATATTCTGTACAGCACCGGTATGATTATAAGTATAGATTCTGTACAGCACCGGTGTGAGATTCTGGTTTGCGCCGGTATGATTATCAGTATAGATTCTGTACAGCACTGGTATGATTATCAGTATAGATTCTGGGCAGCGCCGGTATGATTATCAGTATAGATTCTGGGCAGCGCCGGTATGATTATCAGTATAGATTCTGTACAGCGCCGGTATGATTATCAGTATAGATTCTGGACAGCGCCGGTATGATTATCAGTATAGATTCTGGGCAGCACCGTATGATTATCAGTATAGATTCTGGGCAGTGCCGGTATGATTATCAGTATAGATTCTGGGCAGCGCCGGTATGATTATCAGCATAGATTCTGGGCAGTGCTGGTATGATTATCAGTATAGATTCTGGACAGCGCTGGTATGATTATCAGTATAGATTCTGGGCAGCGGCGGTATGATTATCAGTATAGATTCTCTACAGCACCGGTATGATTATCAGTATAGATTCTGTACAGCACCGGTGTGATTATCAGTATAGATTCTGGTTTGCGCCGGTATGATTATCAGTATAGATTCTGTACAGCGCTGGTATGATTATCAGTATAGATTCTGGGCAGCGCCGGTATGATTATCAGTATAGATTCTGGGCAGCGCCGGTATGATTATCAGTATAGATTCTGTACAGCGCCGGTATGATTATCAGTATAGATTCTGGACAGCGCCGGTATGATTATCAGTATAGATTCTGGGCAGCACCGGTATGATTATCAGTATAGATTCTGGGCAGCGCCGGTATGATTATCAGTATAGATTCTGGGCAGCGCCGGTATGATTATCAGTATAGATTCTGGGCAGTGCTGGTATGATTATCAGTATAGATTCTGGGCAGCGCTGGTATGATTATAGGTATAGATTATGGGCAGCGCCGGTATGATTATCAGTATAGATTCTGGGCAGTGACTATATTATCAGTATAGATTCTGGGCAGCGCTGGTATAATTATCAGTATAGATTCTGGGCAGTGACTATATTATCAGTATAGATTCTGGGCAGCACTGGTATGATATCAGTATAGATTCTGGGCAGTGACTATATTATCAGTATAGATTCTGGGCAGCGCCGGTATGATTATCAGTATAGATTCTGGGCAGCGGCTGTAGACCCTGGGCTAGTGTGGATTTCAGCTCCACTGCTAGTGGACAGCACCCATGCAGATTTGAAAGTTAATCTAAGTTTACTGGGGAAAGAGCTGCTGAATATTTCAGCTCCATGGACAGCACCTTAGTGTGGATCCTCTTGCTGTTTGTCCAGTCTAGAAGATTTCTTCCTTTTCCGTTTTCTGATCTG
>CM072234.1:5878387-5903387 GCA_036851935.1 Coregonus suidteri
TAGAGGAGGGGGGGCTGAGATGGAGGAAATAAGAGGAGAAAGAGGAGGAAGGGTTTAAAGATCGGGGGGGGGGGGCTGAGATGGAGGGAAATAGGAGGAGAAAGAGGGGAGGAAGGGGTTTAAGATCAGAGGAGGGGGGGGGGCTGAGATGGAGGAAATAAGAGGAGAAAGAGGAGGAAAGAAAATAATGGTAAGGGATGAAGAACGAAAGGCAATTTGAGTCTAGTCTGATGATAGGACGACTGCTGGGCTATATTCAGTCTGATGATAGGACGACTGCTGGGCTGTATTCAGTCTGATGATAGGACGACTGCTGGGCTGTATTCAGTCTGATGATAGGACGACTGCTGGGCTGTATTCAGTTTGATGATAGGATGACTGCTGGGCTGTATTCAGTCTGATGATAGGACGACTGCTGGGATGTTTTCAGTCTGATGATAGGACGACTGCTGGGATGTATTCAGTCTTAGCATAGGACCACTGCTGGGCTGTATTCAGTCTAATGACAGGATGACTGCAGGTATTTATCTGATGATGTAGGACGACTGCAGGAATGTAGTCTGATGATAGCTGGGCTGTATTCAGTCTGATGACTGCAGGGCTGTATTCAGTCTGTGATAGTACAGTGGGCTGTATGATGAGGACCACTGCTGGGCTGTATTCAGTCTGATGGACACTGGGGCTGAGTCTGATGATAGGGCTGTATTCAGTCTGATGATAGGACGACTGCATTCAGCTGATAGGCTGTATTACAGTTTGATTTTAGGACGACTGCTCAGTCGATGATAGGACTGACTGCTGGGCTGTATTCAGTCTGATTATAGGACGACTGCTGGGCTGCTTTATTTCAGTCTGATGATAGGATGCGACTGCTGGGCTGTATTCAGTCTAGCTGGGCTGTATTCAGTCTGTGGGCTTTCAGTCTGATGATAGGACGACTGCTGGGACTTATTCAGTCTGATGATGAAGACGACTGCTGGGCTGTTTCATTTTACATGATTAGGACGACTGCTGGGATATTTGATCAGTCTGTATGATGATAGGACGACTGCTGGCTGTATTCAGTCTGCTGGGCTGTATGATATATGACGACTGCTGGGCTGTATTCAGTCTGATGATAGGACGACTGCTGGGATGTTTTCAGTCAGATGATAGGACGACTGCTGGGAGGTTTTCAGTCTGATAATAGGACTGCTAGGCTGTATTCAGTCTGATGATAGGACGACTGCTGGGATGTATTCAGTCTGATGATAGGACAACTGCTGGGATGTATTCAGTCTGATGATAGGACTGCTGGGCTTTATTCAGTCTGACGATAGGACGACTGCTGGGCTTATTCAGTTGATGATAGGACGACTGCTGGGCTGTATTCAGTCTGATGATAGGACGACACTGCTGGGATGTTTTCAGTCAGATGATAGGACGACTGCTGGGATGTTTTCAGTCTGATGATAGGACGACTGCTGGGATGTTTTTCAGTCTGATAATATGATGACTGCTGGGCTGTATTCAGTCTGATGATAGGACGACTGCTGGGCTGTATTCAGTCTGATGATAGGACGACTGCTGGGCTGTATTCAGTCTGATGATAGGATGACTGCTGGGATTTTTCAGTCTGATGATAGGACGACTGCTGGGTCTGATATTGACTGCTAGGCTGTATTCAGTCTGATGACAGGATGAATGCAGGGCTGTACAGTCTGATGATAGGACCACAGCTGGGCTGTATTCAGTCTGATGATGGCTGCTGGGATGTATTCAGTCTGATTATAGGACAACTGCTGGGCTGTTTTCAGTCTGATGATGGATGACTGCTAGGGCTGTTTTCAGTCTGATGACAGGACGACTGCTGGGCTGTATTCAGTGATGATAGGACTGACTGTTGGGAATGTATTTCAGTCTGATGATAGGACGACTGCTGGGTATAATTTTCAGTCTGACGATAGGACATGACTGCAGGGATGTTTCAGTCAGATGATAGGACGACTGCTGGGTCTGATGATAGGACTACTGCAGGGGCTGTCAGTCTGATGATAGGACGGCTGACAGTGCTAGGCTGTATTCATTCTGATGATAGGACGAACTGCAGGGCTGTATTCAGTTGATGATAGGACGACTGCTGCTGGCTGTATTCAGTCTGATGATAGGACGACTGCGCTGGGCTGTATTCAGTGATGATAGGACGACTGCTGGGATGTATTCAGTATGATGATAGGACGACTGCTGGGCAGTATTCAGTCTGATGATAGGACGACTGCTGGGCTTTATTCAGTCTGAGATAGGACGACTGCTGGGATGTTGTCAGTCTGATTCGACTGCTGGGCTGTATTCAGTTTGATGAAAGGACGACTGCTGGCTTTATTCAGTCTGTGATAGGACGACTGCTGGGCTGTATTCAGTCTGATGATAGGACTGCTGGGCTGTATTCAGTGATATAGGATGACTGCTGGGCTTTATTCAGTCTGATGATAGGACGACTGCTGGGCTGTATTCAGTTCTGATGATAGGACGACTGCTGGGCTGTTTTCAGTCAGATGATAGGACGACTGCTGGGATGTTTTCAGTCTGATTATAGGACGACTGCTGGGATGTTTTCAGTCTGATGATAGGATGACTGCTGGGATATTTCAGTCTGATAATAGGAAGGACTGCTGGGATGTTTTCAGTCTGATGATAGGACGACTGTTTTCGTCCTGATGATAGGACGACTGCTGGGCTGTATTCAGTCTGATGATAGGAAGACTGCTGGGATGTTTTCAGTCTGATGATAGGATGACTGCTGGGATATTTTCAGTCTGATTATAGGATGACTGCTGGGATGTTTCAGTCTGATGATAGGTCTGATGAGACGACTGCTGGGATGTTTTCAGTCTGATTGATAGGATGATAGGTCTGATGATAGCTGGGGATGTATTCAGTCTGATGATAGGATGACCGCTGGATGTTTTCAGTCTGATTATAGGACGACTGTGATAATAGGATGACTGCTAGGCTGGGCTGTATTCAGTCTGATGATAGGATGACTGCTGGATGAATTCAGTCTGATGGGCTGCTGGATATTCAGTCTGATGATAGGACCACTGCTGGGCTGTATTCAGTCTGATGATAGGATGACTGCTGGGATGTATTCAGTCTGATGATAGGACCGCACTGCTGGGCTTATTCAGTCTGATGATATAGGACGACTGCTGGGATGTATTCAGTCTGATGATAGGAATGACTGCTGGGATGTTTTCAGTCTGATGATAGGACGACTGCTGGGCTGTTTTCAGTCTGATGATTGGATGACTGCTGGGATGTTTTCAGTCTGATGATAGGACGACCGCTGGGATGTATTCAGTCTGATGATAGGACTGCTGGGCTGTATTCAGTCTGATGATAGGACGACTGCTGGATGTATTCAGTCTGATGATAGGACGACTGCCTGGGATGTATTCAGTCTGATGATAGACGCTGGGATGTATTCAGTCTGATGGATAGGACGACTGCTGGGGGCTGTTTCAGTCTGATGATAGGACGACTGCTGGGTTTTCAGTCTGATTAGGACCGACTGCTGGGATGTCAGTCTGATGATAGGACGGACTGCTGGGATGTTTTCAGTCTGATGATAGGATGACTGCTGGGCTGTTATTCAGTCTGATGATAGGACGACTGCTGGGCTGTATTTTCAGTCTTATGATAGGACTGCTGATGTTTTCAGTCTGATGATAGGACCACTGCTGGGCTGTTATTCAGTCTAATGATAGCAGTCTGATGATAGGCTGACTGCTGGAATGTTATTCAGTCTGATGATAGGACGACTGCTGGGCTGTATTCAGTCTGATGACAGGATGACTGCAGGCCTGTATTCAGTCTGATGATAGGACCACTGCTGGGCTTTATTCAGTCTGATGATATCACTGCTGGGATGTATTCAGTCTGATGGTAGGACTGCTGGGTTTTCAGTGTATTCAGTCTGATGATAGGACGACTTTTTCAGTCTGATGATAGGATGACTGCTGGCTGTTTCAGTCTGATGATAGGACCACTGCTGGGCTGGTATTCAGTCGGATGATAGTCTGATGATAGGACGACTGCTGGGCTGTTTTCAGTCTGATTATAGGATGGACTGCTGGGATGTATTCAGTCTGATGATAGGACGACTGCTGGGCTGTATTCAGTCTGATGATAGGACGACTGCAGGGCTGTGCTGTATTCAGTCTTATGATGGATAGGAACGACTGCAGGGCTGTATTCAGTCTGATGATAGGACCACTGCTGGGCTGTTTCAGTCTCATGACAGGATCTGAGGATGTATTAGGTCGACTGCGACTGCAGGAATGTATTCAGTCTGATGATAGGATGACTGCTATGATGTTTTCAGTCTGATGACAGGACGACTGCTGGGCTGTTTCAGTCTGATGATAGGGATAGGTTTTACATTTACATTTTAGGACGACTGCTGGGATGTTTTCAGTCTGATGATAGGAGACTGCTGGGCTGTATTTAGTCTAGGACGACTGCAGGATGTATTCAGTCTGATGATAGGACCACTGCTGGGCTGTATTCAGTTTAATGACTGCTGCTAGGCTATTTAGTCTGATGATAGGAAGACTGCAGGATGTGTTTTCAGTCTGATGATAGGACGACTGCTGGGATGTATTCATCTGATGGGATGACTGCTGGAATGTATACAGTCTGATGATAGGACGACTGCTGGGCTGTATTCAGTTTGATGATAGGACGACTGCTGGACTGTATTCAGTCTGATGATTCGACTGCTGGGGCTGATTCAGTTTGATGATAGGACGACTGCTGGGCTGTATTCAGTCTGATGATAGGACGACTGCTGGGCTGTATTCAGTTGATGATAGGATGACTGCTGGATGTATTCAGTCTGATGTAGGAAATGACTGCTAGGATGTTTTCAGTCTGATGATAGGACGACTGCTGGGCTGTATTCAGTCTGATGATAGGATGACTGCAAGAATGTTATCAGTCTGATGATAGGACGACTGCTGGGCTGTATTCAGTCTGATGATAGGAAAACTGCTGGGCTGCTATTCAGTCCGATGATAGGACGACTGCTGGGCTGTATTCAGTTTGATGATGCTGGACGTCTGACTGCTGTGCTGTATTTCAGTCTGATGATATAGGACGACTGCAAGAATGTTATCAGTCTGATGATAGGACGACTGCTGGGCTGTATTCAGTTTGATGATAGGACGACTGCTGGGCTGTATTCAGTCTGATGATAGGACGACTGCTGGGATGTATGTCAGTCTGATGATAGGACTGACTGCTGGGATGTGTTTCAGTCTGATGATAGGACGACTGCTGGGATGTTTTTCAGTCTGATGATAGGATGACTGCTGGGATGTTTTCAGTCTGATGATAGGACCGACTGCTGGGATGTTTTTCAGTCTGACAATAGGATGACTGCTGGGCTTTATTCAGTCTGATGATAGGACAACTGCTGGGATGTATTCAGTCTGATGATAGGATGACTGCTGGGCTTTATTCAGTCTGATGATAGGACAACTGCTGGGCTTTATTCAGTATGATGATAGGATGACTGCTGGGCTGTATTCAGTCTGATGATAGGACAACTGCTGGGATGTTTTCAGTCTGATGATAGGACGACTGCTGGGATGTTTTTCAGTCTGATTATAGGACGACTGCTGGGATGTTTTCAGTCTGATAATAGGATGACTGCTGGGCTGTATTCAGTCTGATGATAGGATGACTGCAGGGCTGTGCTGTATTTTAGTCTTATGATAGGACGACTGCAGGAATGTATTCAGTCTTAGCATAGGACCACTGCTGGGCTGTATTCAGTCTAATGACAGGATTACTGCAGGGATGTATTTAGTCTGATGATAGGACGACTGCAGGAATGTATTCAGTCTGATGATAGGACCACTGCTGGGCTGTATTCAGTCTGATGACAGGATGAATGCAGGGCTGTATTCAGTCTGATGATGGTACCACAGCTGGGCTTTATTCAGTCTGATGATATCACGGCTGCTGGGATGTATTCAGTCTGATGACAGGACGACTGCTGGGATGTTTTCAGTCTGATGGTAGGATGACTGCTGGGCTGTATTCAGTCTGATGATAGGACGACTGCTGGGTTGTATTCAGTCTGATGATAGGACGACTGCAGGGCTGTGCTGTATTTAGTCTGATGATAGGACGACTGCATGAATGTATTCAGTCTGATGATAGGACGACTGCAGGGCTGTGCTGTATTCAGTCTGATGATAGGAAGACTGCTAGGATGTTTTCAGTCTGATGATAGGACGACTGCTGGACTGTATTCAGTCTGATGATAGGACGACTGCAGGGCTGTATTTTGTCTGATGATAGGACGACTGCAGGAATGTTATCAGTCTGATGATAGGACCACTGCTGGGCTGTATTTAGTCTGATGATAGGACCACAGCTGTGCTGTATTCAGTCTGATGATAGGACGACTGCTGGGCTGTATTCAGTCTGATGATAGGACGACTGCTGGGATGTATTCAGTCTGATGATAGGACGACTAATAGGCTGTATTCAGTCTGATGATAGGACGACTGCTGGGCTGTATTCAGTCTGATGATAGGACGACTGCTGGGCTGTTTTCAGTCTGATGATAGGACGACTGCTGGGTTGTTTTCAGTCTGATGATAAGACGACTGCTGGGATGTATTCTGTCTGATGATAGGATGACTAATAGGCTGTATTCAGTCTGATTGTCAAGTCCTCCTCTTGTTCAGCATCCAAAGGACACAGGGACAACTAAAATGTCAGACTCAATCTTTTTTATTTTTAGTTTGCTTTCAGTTGATTGGTCTGTCCAGTAAATTAGCCAGTAAATTAAGTTGTACACCTTTAAAAAGACAGAACAAAAAGTTACCATTTTAATTAAACATTTTAATGAACTTAAATTAGTTTAAACATTTAAATAAACATTCTATATAACTTAAATGAATTAACCATTTACCATTGGCGTCTTTGGACTGAACCTGTGAGTGAACTTGGAGTCTTCTCTCTGCAGTTTGTTTCTTCTGAATGACTGAGCCCCTCCATGCCTTCACAGGTGCTCCGAATCAGTGAAAATGACTGATCAGGTGACAAGCAGCCGGTTTGCTGCTGCTGGTGCACTCTGGGAAGTGTAGTTCTGTGACTCACTCCTGAGATTCAGCTCAACACTGATGATAAGACGGGCTGCAGGGCTGTATTCAGTCTGATGATAGGACCAATTCTGGCCTTTATTCAGTCTGATGATAGGATGACTGCTGGGCTGTATTCAGTCGTGTGTAATGTGTTATCTTTGAAACTGTTATGCAAGCAGACAGTATTTCAACCATATAAAATATGCACCCAAGATAAACTGAAGTCTTATCAGGAACGTGTTTCATTGTTTCTTCAGCTTTTTTTATTTCCTTAAAACGAACCGTCAAACTGATGACTTTTGAAAATTTTGCAAAGGACCAATCTTTCCATTGTTTTGGAATTCTTGCACTTTCTCCTTGGTCCCTAAAGAAATAGACATCTTTACCGGTGTTAACTAGTTTACTAACGCATTAATTCTATCGATGTACGACATTATTCTATTGAGACTTTATTGTCTTCTGGGGCAACAAGTTATGACAGAAGAGAGCTGCATATATCTAACTATAGTTGACAAACAAATGGCCTACCAAATGTCCGAAATTATAAAATGGCCTACCAAATGCAGAAACTTGTCTAAATTAGGGGAGGAAGTAGCCATTAGGCTATACGGTCCAGTACGGAGAATAAGCAAAATAAATTGTTATTGTGGATGGAACTGCGCAGGTAGCCTACTTTTTGTGATTAGTTTGACAATCAGATGAAAACACCATCATACAACACCACCATGATATGCGAAACTGAGCCTGCGCAGACCGCGATATAAACAACACTGAACAGGATAAGATGTTAACATGCCAGAGTATCCTGTCTAAAATCAGCATATCCCAGGCATCTTATCCGGGTGTAGCGGGTGATTTGGATGGAGTCAGGCGCAGGAGGTGTAAAATCACAGAGTAAATGGTTTATTCGGCCAATTCAGCGGTTCGCAGCAATGCGTAAAACAACTACAGTGGCGGTTAAGGGAACTGGAGAGAAAAAACTAAAACACACGGGTGAATATCCCGGCGATACAGTACATAAAGCTCCACCGAGCTAATCGACACCTCCACATGGAAACAATCACACACAAAGACATGGGGGGGCAGAGGGAATACTTATACCGATCCTTGACTTCGGCAATGTCATTTACAAAATAGCCTCCAACACTCTACTCAGCAAATTGGATGTAGTCTATCACAGTGCCATCCGTTTTGTCTCCAAAGCCCCATATAATACCCACCACTGTGACCTGTACGCTCTCGTTGGCTGGTCCTCACTACATATTCGTCGCCAAACCCACTGGCTCCAGGCCATCTATAAATCACTGCTAGGCAACACCCACCCGTAGTCTGCGCTCCAGCGGGTATATCTCACTGGTCATTCCCAAAGCCAACATCTCCTTTGGCCGCCATTCCTTCCAGTTCTCTGCTGCCAATGACTGGAACAAATTGCAAAAATCTCTGAAGCTGGAGACACTTATCTCCCTCACTAACTTTAAGCATCAGTTGTCAGAGCACCTTACCGATCACTGCACCTGTACACAGCCCATCTGAAATTAGCCTGCCCAACTACCTCATCCCTATATTGTTATTTATTTTGCTCATTTGTACCCAGCATCTCTATTTGCACACATCATCTCTTGCACATCTATCATTCCAGTGTTAATACTAATTGTAATTATTTTGCACTATAGCCTATTTTATTGCCTTACCTCCATAACTTGCTACATTTGCACACCACTGTATATTATATGTATTTCTGTGTATTTTTGACTTTGTTTTGTTTTACCCCATATGTAACTCTGTGTTGTTGTTTTTTTATCGCACTGCTTTGCTTTATCTTGGCCAGGTCGCAGTTGGAAATGAGAACTTTGTTTCTCAACTGGTTTACCTGGTTAAATAAAGGTGAAATAAAAATAAATAAAAATAAATAAATAAATAAACAATACAAAATAAATGGAATGATGGAGATGAGGAGCGGCAGTGGCTAGAAGGCCGGTGACGATGAACGCCGAAGCCTGCCTCGAACAAGGAGAGGAGGCAGCTTCGGAGGAAGTCGTGACACCGGGGGTTTCTCATAACCCGGGATACAAGCTTTCTGGATTTTTTTGTTGTTATTTTGTCTCTCACTGTTCAAATAAACCTACCAATAAAACTATAGACTGATCATGTCTTTGTCAGTGGGCAAACGTTCAAAATCAGCAGGGGATCAAATACCTTTTTTCCCTCACTGTATGTGTGCACTGTACGTGTGTTTATTGCAGAGAGAGAGAGAGAGAGAGAGAGAGAGAGAGAGAGAGAGAGAGAGAGGAGAGAGAGAGAGAGAGAGAGAGAGAGAGAGAGAGAGAGAGAGAGAGAACCAGGAGGGCCTACAGCAGCACCTAGATCTTCTGCACAGATTCTGTCAGACCTGGGCCCTGACAGTAAATCTCAGTAAAACAAAAATAATGGTGTTCCCAAAAAAGGTCCAGTTGCCAGGACCACAAATACAAATTCCATCTAGACACCGTTGCCCTAGAACACACAAAAAAACTATACATACCTCGGCCTAAACATCAGCGCCACAGGTAACTTCCACAAAGCTGTGAACAATCTGAGAGACAAGGCAAGAAGGGCCTTCTATGCCATGAAAAGGAACGTAACATTTGACATACCAATTAGTATCTGGCTAAAATACTTGAATCAGTTATAGAACCCATTGCCCTTTATGGTTTCGAGGTCTGGGGTCCGCTCACCACCATGAATTCACAAAATTGGACAAACACCAAATTGAGACTCTGCATGCAGAATCTACAAAAAATATCCTCAGTGTACAACGTAAAACACCAAATAATGCATGCAGAGCAGATTTAGTCCGATACCCGCTAATTATCAAAATCCAGAAAAGAGCCGTTAAATTCTACAACCACTTAAAAAGAAGCGATTCCCAAACCTTCCATAACAAAGCCATCACCTACAGAGAGATGAGACCAACCAAATCATGAGAAAACAAAAGAGAATTACTTGACACATTGGAAAGAATTAACAAAAAAAAACACAGCAAACTAGAATGCTATTTGGCCCTAAACAGAGAGTACACAGTGGCAGAATACCTGACCACTGTGACTGACCCAAACTTAAGGAAAGCTTTGACTATGTACAGACTCAGTGAGCATAGCCTTGCTGTTGAGAAAGGCCGCCGTAGGCAGACCTGGCTCCTCAAGAGAAGACAGGCTATGTGCACATTGCCCACAAAATGAGGTGGAAACTGAGCTGCACTTCCTAAACTCCTGCCAAATGTATGACCATATTAGAGACACATATTTCCCCTCAGATTACAGAGACCAACAAAGAATTCGAAAACAAACCCAATTTTTATAAACTCCCTTATCTACTGGGTGAAAAACCACAGTGTGCCATCACAGCAGCAACATTTGTGACCATTTGTAACCCAAAAGGGGCACCATTGTAAATACAACCCATATTTATGTTTATTTATTTTCCCATTTGTACTTTAACTATTTGCACATTGTAACAACACTGTGTATAGAAATAATATGACATTTGAAATGTATTTATTCTTTTGGAACTTCTGAGTGTAATGTTTACTGTTCATATTTATTGTTTATTTCACTTTTGTTTTACTATCTACTTCACTTGCTTTGGCAATGATAACACACGTTTCCCATGCCAATAAAGCCCTTAATTGAATTGAATTGAGAGAGAGAGAGAGAGAGAGAGAGAGAGAGAGAGAGAGAGAGAGAGAGAGAGAGAGAGAGAGAGAGAGAGAGAGAGAGAGAGAGAGAGAGAGAGAGAGAGAGAGAGAGAGAGAGAGAGAGAGAGAGAGAGAGAGAGAGCTCTCCAACATTTGTTCTTCTTCTCCACAGTACCACTGCAGTTCATTTCATTTCTATAACTCATCTTGACCTGTTTGGCTAATAGCCACATCGCTGCATGGATCCCCTTCCTTGCATTGTGAAAAGACCTTGTGGTTCTAATCAATGTTGTTTGTATTCAACATATTCTCTCCAGACACACAAAGATCCAAGGACAGCTGTAGGAGAGGCTGTAGCAGGAAAAACATGTTTAAATGTACGTCAGTTTTTAGACAGTGTTTGTAACTCATTGAATATTGATCTAATATTGAAGGCTGACAGTCTGGGTCACCTCTAAGTATGTGTCCAACAGGTCTGCAGCTATATGTCCTTCCTCACAGTGGAAGCTCAGTGATTAATAACGGATTCACTACATGGAACAACAGATAGTCCCCCCCCAAAAAAAAATCTAAATGAAGTTGGTTCTATAGTGTCTGTCCTATATCTGAGAGATATAACAAAGATCAGGAAACATTTGTTCTTGTATTTTCTATGTGTATTTAAACCCTTATTTTTGGCACTTAACTGTCTCCAAATATACTTCCATTCATTTTTTCAAACTGTTGAGGCCTGTGTGCATCCTAGAGCAAAACAACCGACATGTACATGTTCGTGAGAGTCTCATCTTTCCATAGATGGGTCACAATAATTTTTTCAAACCATTCAGATGCAAGAGACGATTTTGTGAGAAGGACGATTTTCGGGATGTCACATGGTCTGACAAACACTGCTCTAGCTCTGTCACCTTTCACCACAGATGCGGTAGTGCGACGTCGCTAGATGTTGTGGAATGAGACACATCCAATGCTAAAAACTGATATCTCTAGCTTAAACTGACAGATTTGTTTTGTTATGTGTCAGACCCCAGTAAGACAAGCTGTCACCCTTGGCGTCGGCTAATGGGGATTCTAATAAATCAAATAAAAAATCACTACCCAGCCTAACACTACCCAGCCATAACACTACCCAGCCATAACACTACCCAGCCATAACACTACCCAGCCATAACACTACCCAGCCATAACACTACCCAGCCATAACACTACCAGCCACAACACTACCCAGCCATAACACTACCCAGCCATAACACTACCCAGCCATAACACTACCCAGCCATAACACTACCCAGCCATAACACTACCCAGCCACAACACTACCCAGCCACAACACTACCCAGCCATAACACTACCCAGCCATAACACTACCCAGCCATAACACTACCCAGCCACAACACTACCCAGCCATAACACTACCCAGCCACAACACTACCCAGCAATAACACTACCCAGCCAAAAACCACTACCCAGCCACAACACTACCCAGCCATAACACTACCCTGCCATAACACTACCCAGCCATAACACTACCCCAATCATAACACTACCCAATCATAACACTACCCAATCATAACACTACCCAGCCACAACACTACCCAGCCTAACACTACCCAGCCATAACACTACCCAGCCACAACACTACCCAGCCACAACACTACCCAGCCTAACACTACCCAGCCATAACACTACCCAGCCACAACACTACCCAGCCACAACACTACCCAGCCTAACACTACCCAGCCATAACACTACCCAATCATAACACTACCCAATCATAACACTACCAAGCCATAATAATACCCAGCCATAACACTACCCAGCCATAACACTACCCAGCCATAACACTACCCAGCCACAACACTACCCAGCCATAATAATACCCAGCCACAACACTACCCAGCCACAACACTACCCAGCCATAACACTACCCAGCCACAACACTATTCAGCCATAACACTACCCAGCCTAACACTACCCAGCCACAACACTACCCAGACACAATACTACCCAGTCACAACACTACCCAGTCACAACACTACCCAGTCATAACACTACCCAGCCACAACACTACCCAGCCACAACACACAACCCAGCCTAACACTACCCAGCCATAACAATACCCAGCCATAACACTACCCTGCCATAACACTACCAAATCATAACACTACCCAATCATAACACTACCCAGCCATAACACTACCCAATCATAACACTACCCAGCCACAACACTACCCAGCCACAACACTACCCCAGCCACAACATTACCCAGCCACAACACAACCCAGCCACAACACTACCCAGCCACGCCTCTAAATAACATTTACATTTACATTTACGTCATTTAGCAGAGCGCTCTTATCCAGAGCGACTTACAAATTGGTGCATTCACCCTATAGCCAGTGGGATGACCACTTTACAATATGTTTTTTGTTTTTTATTTTTATTTTTATTTTTAGGGGGGGGCGGGGGGTTAGAAGGATTACTTTATCCTATCCCAGGTATTCCT
This sequence comes from Coregonus suidteri, assembly GCA_036851935.1. NCBI lineage: Eukaryota > Metazoa > Chordata > Actinopteri > Salmoniformes > Salmonidae > Coregonus > Coregonus suidteri. The sequence goes on from CM072234.1 coordinate 5,891,703, forward strand.
TAAAGAGGTGGGGTTTCAAATGTCTCCGGAAGGTGGTGAGTGACTCCGCTGTCCTGGCGTCGTGAGGGAGCTTGTTCCACCATTGGGGTGCCAGAGCAGCGAACAGTTTTGACTAGGCTGAGCGGGAACTATGCTTCCGCAGAGGAAGGGGAGCCAGCAGGCCAGAGGTGGATGAACGCAATGCCCTCGTTTGGGGTGTAGGGACTGATCAGAGCCTGAAGGTACAGAGGTGCCGATCCCCTCACAGCTCCATAGGCAAGCACCATGGTCTTGTAACAGATGCGAGGAGCGGGGTGACGTGAGAGAACTTGGGAAGGTTGAACACCAGACGGGCTGCGGCATTCTGGATGAGTTGTAGGGGTTTTAATGGCACAGGCAGGGAGCCCAGCCAACAGCGAGTTGCAGTAATCCAGACGGGAGATGACAAGTGCCTGGATTAGGACCTGTGCCGCTTCCTGTGTAAGGCAGGGTCGTACTCTCCGAATGTTGTAGAGCATGAACCTGCAGGATCGGGTCACCGCCTTGATGTTAGCGAAGAACGACAGGGTGTTGTCCAGGGTCACGCCAAGGCTCTTCGCACTCTGGGAGGAGGACACAACGGAGTTGTCAACCGTGATGGCGAGATCATGGAACGGGCAGTCCTTCCCCGGAAGGAAGAGCAGCTCCGTCTTGCCAAGGTTCAGCTTGAGGTGGTGATCCGTCATCCATACTGATATGTCTGCCAGACATGCAGAGATGCGATTCGCCACCTGGTTATCAGAAGGGGGAAAGGAGAAGATTAGTTGTGTGTATCGTCAGCGTAGCAATGATAGGAGAGGCCATGTGAGGATATGACAGAGCCAAGTGACTTGGTGTATAGGGAGAATAGGAGAGGGCCTAGAACTGAGCCCTGGGGGACACCAGCGGTGAGAGCATGTGGTGCGGAGACAGCTTCTCGCCACGCCACTTGGTAGGAGCGACCGGTCAGGTAGGACGCAATCCAGGAGTGAGCCGTGCCGGAGATGCCCAGCTCGGAGAGGGTGGAGAGGAGGATCTGATGGTTCACAGTATCAAAGGCAGCAGACAGGTCTAGAAGGACAAGAGCAGAGGAGAGAGAGTTAGCTTTAGCAGTGCGGAGAGCCCTCCTTGACACAGAGAAGAGCAGTCTCAGTTGAATGACCAGTCCTGAAACCTGACTGGTTTTGGATCAAGAAGGTCATTCTGAGAGAGATAGCAAGAGAGTTGGCTAAATACGGCACGCTCAATAGTTTTGGAAAGAAAAGAAAGAAGGGATACTGGTCTGTAGTTGTTGACATCAGTGGGATCGAGTGTTGGTTTTTTGAGAAGGGGTGCCAACTCTCGCTCTCTTGAAGACGGAAGGGACATAGCCAGCGGTCAAGGATGAGTTGATCAGCGAGGTGAGGTAGGGGAGAAGAAGTCACCGGAGATGGTCTGGAGAAGAGAGGAGGGGATGGGGGTCAAGCGGGCAGGTTGTTGGGCGGCCTGCAGTCCACAAGTCGCAGGATCTTATCTGGAGAGAGAGGGGAGAAAGAAGTCAAAGCATAAGGGTAGGGGGCAGTGTGAGCAGGACCAGCAGTGTCATTAGACTTAACAAACGAGGATCGGATGTCGTCAACCTTCTTTTCAAAGTGGTCAAAAGGGGGGGGGGGGGGGGGGGGGGGGGGGGGGGGGGGGGGGGGGGGGGGGGGGGGGGGGGGGGGGGGGGGGGGGGGGGGGGTCATCCACAGAGGGGGGGGGGGGGGGGTGGTTGACGAAGTCATCCACAGAGAGGGGGGGGGGGGGGGGGGGGGGGGGGGGGGGGGGGGGGGGGGGGGTTCAGCAGGGAGGAGAGATGTGGCAAAGAGCTTCCTAGGGTTAGAGGCAGATGCTTGGAATTTAGCGTGGTAGAAAGTGGGCCTTAGCAGCAGAAACAGATGAATAAAATGTAGAGAGGAGGGAGTGAAAAGATTGCCAGGTCGGCAGGGAGTTTAGTTTTCTTCCATTTCCGCTCTGCTGCCCGGAGCTCTGTTCTGTGAGCTCGCAATGAGTCATCAAGCCACGGAGCTGGAGGGGAGGACAGAGCCGGCCGGGAGGATAGGGGACACAGAGAGTCAAAGGATGCAGAAAGGGAGGAGAGGAGGGTTGAGGAGGCAGAATCAGGAGATTGGAGGGAGAAGGATTGAGCAGAGGGAAGAGATGATAGGATTGAAGAGGAGAGAGTAGTGGGAGAGAGAGAGCGAAGGTTGCGGCGGCACATTTACCATCTGTGTAGGGGCAGAGTGAGTAGTGTTGGAGGAGAGCGAGAGAGAAAAGGATACAAAGTAGTGGTCGGAGACATGGAGGGGAGTTGCAGTGAGATTAGTAGAAGAAGCAGCATCTAGTAAAGATTAGGTCAAGCGTATTGCCTGCCTTGTGAGTAGGGGGGGACGGTGAGAGGGTGAGGTCAAAAGAGGAGAGGAGTGGAAAGAAGGAGGCAGAGAGAAATGAGTCAAATGTAGACATAGGGAGGTTGAAAATATCCCCCAAAACTGTGAGGGGTGAGCCATCCTCAGGAAATGAACTTATCAAGGCGTCAAGCTCATTGATGAACTCTCCAAGGGAACCTGGAGGGCGATAGATGACAAGGATATTAAGCTTAAATGGGCTAGTGACTGTGAGAGCATGGAATTCAAATGAGGAGATAGACAGATGGGTTAGGGGAAAATTGAGAATGTCCACTTGGGAGAGATGAGGATTCCTGTGCCACCACCCCTCTGACCAGATGCTCTCGGGGTATGCGAGAACACATGGTCAGACGAGGAGAGAGCAGTAGGAGTAGCAGTGTTTTCAGTGGTAAGTGGTAATAACACCAGTGGTAATAACACCATGGGACCCCCCGGACGCTTAATGTCCCCAATACAACTCTGACACACAGCCCGAGCCACGTCTCTCAATAACACCATGGGACGCTTAATGTCCCCCAATACAAATGCATAATGAGGCATTTTCACAAATGACAGGTCCATGATTGGAGTTTCTAACCCACTTTCCCCCGCCATGCCACGCCTGGTGAAACCCCCTGCATTGGGCCAGCATTTAAAGCCCCTCTATTGGTAATGCCAGCCAATCAAAGATGCTCTCAATCTTGCAGCTGTATACTTTATTGAGGATTTGAGGGTTCATGCCGAATCTTTTCAGATGAGGGGAAGAGGCATTGCTGTGCCTTATTCATGACTGTGTTGGTGTGTTTTGGACCATGATAATTCCTTAGTGATGTGGACACCGAGGAACTTGAAGCTCTCGATCCTCTCCACTACAGCCCCGTCGATGTGGATGGGGGCGTGCTCTCGGCCCTTCGTTTCACGTAGTCCAAGATCAGCTTCTTTGTCTTCCTGACGTTGAGGGAGAGGTTGTTGTCCTGGCACTACACTGCCAGATCACCGACCTCCTCCCTATAGGCTGTCTCATCGTTGTTGGTGATCAGGCCAACCCACCGTCGTGATGTCAGCAAACTTAATGATGGTGTTGGAGTCGTGCGTGGCCACAAAGTCGTGGGTGAACAGGGAGTATACAGGAGGGGGACTAAGCACGCACCCCTGAAGGGCCCCCGTGTTGAGGGTCAGTGTGGGCGGATGTGTTTGTTGCCTACCCTTACCACCTGGGGGCGACCCATCAGGAAGTCTATGATCTAGTTGCAGAGGGATTTGTTCAGTCCCAGGGTCCTGAGCCTAGTTTACTGATGAGCTTGGAGGGGGGGCAATGGTGTTGAATGCTGAGCTGTAGTCAATGAACAGCATTCTCACATTGGTGTTCATGTTGTCCAGGTGGAAAAAAAGCAGTGTGGAGTGTGCAATAGAGATTGTGTCGTCTGTGGATCTGTTGGGGTGTTATGCAAAATTAGGGTGGGTCCAGGGTGTCTGGGATGATGGTGTTGATGTGAGCCATTACCAGCCTTTAAAAGCATTTCATTGGCTTTAGATGTGAGTGCTATGGGGCGATAGTCTTTCAGACAGGTTTACCCTGGCGTTCTCTTGGGCACAGGGACTATGGTGGTCTGCGTGAAACATGTACAGTGCCATAAGAAAGTATTCAGACCCCTTGACTTTTTCCACATTTTTTTACGTTACAGCCTTATTCTAAAATGGATTACATTGTTTTTTTTTCCCCTCATCAATCTACACACTATACCCCCCATAATGACAAAGCAAAAAACACAAAACTCAACAGTTTTTTTGAAACGTTTGCTAATTTATTAAAAATAAAGAAAACTGAAATATCACATTTACATAAATTTTCAGCCCCTTTACTGAAGTACTCAGTACTTTGTTGAAGCACCTTGGGAGCGATTACGCCGTTTTTCAAACAAAGTCAACACAGTAGCCATTGCTAGCCAGCCAACACTACCAGCAGGCTGTGGTAGCTAAATACAATATCTTTGTGCTAGCTACCCAACGTTTAATCGTTGCTGCGTTATGAAAGGTAAGCTTGGCTTCTTATATGGTGTTGAGTTAAGCTTAAACCATGTATTTAGATTGTAGGTAGGTATTGTAGTTTGGTATTATAGGTAGCTTACTCAGGTAGTTATTGAAGGTTATTGTAGGTAATTTTTGTAGGTAAGGACTGTATTCGGCGGACTCCGGTGAAGCACGAGGCTAGCCTACCCACTACTTGGACCAACAAAGCTAGCTAGCTAGCGGGTAGCTACTGGTAACTTTTTTGGCAACTATGGTTAATTGTTTCCAATGTTATTTCATGCTTAAGAGTACCTGTGATTGAGCCAGCTAGCTGCTACCATTCAGCTGTTTTTTTCTAACCTCATCCGAGGCATTAACGTTAGGTGGTTGGTAGCTGCTGTACTTGATTACAGCTACTGATAACAGTCTGCTGTAGTTTACAACAATTCTAATTTCTAAAGTGGAAGTTGGGAGAGTTTTTACTCGGGTGGTTCAGTGAAACAATTATAGTTTCTGAGGTGGAAGTTGGGAGAGTTATATATATATATTTTTTTTTTTTTTGGAGGCCTGCTCTCTCCTTTCCCTGATGTTTAGTTCATTTCATCCCGATCTCCTCTGTATTTATTGTAGCCATCTGCTGCAGCCTGTCAACTATGCCTCTGCCTATCCCTGTTCTCTCCTCTCCGCACAGGCTACGCAAACGCCTCACACACAAAGGAAACCGCGTGGCTGCTGCCTCTCAAACCTGGTGGTCCCTGCACGCACCACACACCTGGAGTTCCAGGTCTCAGGCAGCCTCTGGAACTGCCGTTCTGCCGCCAACAAGGCTGACTTCATCCCAGCCTATGCCACCCTCCAGTCCCTCGACTTCCTGGCACTGACGGAAACATGGATTACCACTGAAAACACTGCTACTCCTACTGCTCTCTCCTCGTCTGACCATGTGTTCTCGCATACCCCGAGAGCATCTGGTCAGAGGGGTGGTGGCACAGGGAATCCTCATCTCTCCCAAGTGGTCATTCTCAATTTTTCCCCTAACTCATCTGTCTATCTCCTCATTTGAATTCCACGCTGTCACAGTCACTAGCCCATTTAAGCTTAATATCCTTGTCATCTATCGCCCTCCAGGTTCCCTTGGAGAGTTCATCAATGAGCTTGACGCCTTGATAAGTTCCTTTCCTGAGGATGGCTCACCCTTCACAGTCTTGGGGGATTTCAACTTCCCCACGTCTACATTTGACTCATTTCTCTCTGCCTCCTTCTTTCCACTCCTCTCCTCTTTTGACCTCACCCTCTCACCATCCCCCCCCCCACTCACAAGGCAGGCAATACGCTTCACTTCATCTTTACTAGATGTTGCTCTTCTACTAATCTCACTGCAACTCCCTCCATGTCTCCGACCACTACTTTGTATCCTTTTCTCTCTCGCTCTCCTCCAACACTACTCACTCTGCCCCTACACAGATGGTAACGCGCCACCGCAAACCTTCGCTCTCTCTCTCCCACTACTCTCCTTCTTCCATCCTATCATCTCTTCCCTCTGCTCAATCCTTCTCCCTCCAATCTCCTGATTCTGCCTCCTCAACCCTCCTCTCCTCCCTTTCTGCATCCTTTGACTCCCTGTGTCCCCTATCCTCCCGGCCGGCTCGGTCCTCCCCTCCAGCTCTGTGGCTTGATGACTCATTGCGAGCTCACAGAACAGAGCTCTGGGCAGCTGAGCGGAAATGGAAGAAAACTAAACTCCCTGCCGACCTGGCATCTTTTCACTCCCTCCTCTCTACATTTTTCTTCATCTGTTTCTGCTGATAAGGCCACTTTCTACCACTCTAAATTCCAAGCATCTGCCTCTAACCCTAGGAAGCTCTTTGCCACATTCTCCTCACTGCTGAATCCCCCCCCATCCCTCCCTCCCTCCCCCCTCCTCCCTCTCTGTGGATGACTTTGTCAACCACTTTGAAAAGAAGGTTGACGACATCCGATCCTCGTTTGTTAAGTCTAATGACACACTGCTGGTCCTGCTCACACTGCCCTACCCTATGCTTTGACTTCTTTCTCCCCTCTCTCTCCAGATAAAATCTTTGCGACTAGTGACTGCAGGCCGCCCAACAACCTGCCCCACTTGACCCCATCCCCTCCTCTCTTCTCCAGACCATCTCCGGTGACCTTCTCCCCTACCCTCACCTCGCTGATCAACTCATCCTTGACCGCTGGCCATGTCCCTTCCGTCTTCAAGAGAGAGCGAGAGTTGCACCCCTTTCTCAAAAACCAACACTCGATCCCACTGATGTCAACAACTACAGACCAGTATCCCTTCTTTCTTTCTTTTCTTTCCAAAACGATTGAGCGTGCCCGTCTTTAGCCAACTCTCTTGCTATCTCTCTCAGAATGACCTTCTTGATCCAAACCAGTCAGGTTTCAGGACTGGTCATTCAACTGAGACTGCTCTTCTCTGTGTCACGGAGGCTCTCCGCAATGCTAAAGCTAACTCTCTCTCCTCTGCTCTTGTCCTTCTAGACCTGTCTGCTGCCTTTGATACAGTGAACCATCAGATCCTCCTCTCCACCCTCTCCGAGCTGGGCATCTCCGGCGCGGCTCACTCCTGGATTGCGTCCTACCTGACCGGTCGCTCCTACCAAGTGGCGTGGCGAGAAGCTGTCTCCGCACCACGTGCTCTCACCACTGGTGTCCCCCAGGGCTCAGTTCTAGGCCCTCTCCTTTTCTCCCTATACACCAAGTCACTTGGCTCTGTCATATCCTCACATGGCCTCTCCTATCATTGCTACGCTGACGATACACAACTAATCTTCTCCTTTCCCCCTTCTGATAACCAGGTGGCGAATCGCATCTCTGCATGTCTGGCCGACATATCAGTATGGATGACGGATCACTACCTCAAGCTGAACCCTGGCAAGACGGAGCTGCTCTTCCTCCCGGGGAAGGACTGCCCGTTCCATGATCTCGCCATCACGGTTGACAACTCCGTTGTGTCCTCCTCCCAGAGTGCGAAAGAGCCTTGGCGTGACCCTGGACAACACCCTGTCGTTCTCCGCCAACATCAAGGCGGTGACCCGATCCTGCAGGTTCTTGCTCTACAACATTCGGAGAGTACGACCCTGCCTTACACAGGAAGCGGCACAGGTCCTAATCCAGGCACTTGTCATCTCCCGTCTGGATTACTGCAACTCGCTGTTGGATGGGCTCCCTGCCTGTGCCATTAAACCCCCTACAACTCATCCAGAATGCCGCAGCCCGTCTGGTGTTCAACCTTCCCAAGTTCTCTCACGTAAACCCCCCTCCTCCGCACACTCCACTGGCTTCCAGTTGAAGCTCGCATCCGTTACAAGACCATGGTGCTTGCCTATGGAGCAGTGAGGGGAACGGCACCTCCGTACCTTCAGGCTCTGATCAGTCCCTACACCCAGGCGAGGGCATTGCGTTCATCCACCTCTGGCCTGCTGGCTCCCCTTCCTCTACTACGGAAGCATAGTTCCCCCCCGCTCAGGCCCAGTCAAAGCTGTTCGCTGCTCTGGCACCCCAATGGTGGAACAAGCTCCCTCACGACGCCAGGACAGCGGAGTCACTCACCACCTTCCGGAGACATTTGAAACCCCCACTCTTTAGGATAAAGTAATCCTTCTACCCCCCCCCCCCCCCAAAAAAAAAATAAAAATAATTATAATTGTAAAGTGGTTATCCCACTGGCTATATGGGTGAATGCAACAATTTGTAGTCGCTCTGGATAAGAGCGTCTGCTAAATGACGTAAATGTGCCCTTGAGCAAGGCACCTTAACCCTAATTGCTCCTGTAAGTCGCTCTGGATAAGAGCGTCTGCTAAATGACTAAAATGTAAATGTAAATGTTAATATTTGGGGGAGTTTCTCCCATTCTTCTCTGCAGATCCTCTCAAGCTCTGTCAGGTTGGATGGGGAGCGTCGCTGCACAGCTATTTCCAGGTCTCTCCAGACATGTTATTTCGGATTTGAGTCCGGGGCTCTTGCTGGGCCACTCAACGACATTCAGAGACTTGTCCCGAAGCCACTCCTGGCCCCGATTGGTGGAGATGTGTAAAGATGGTTGTCCTTCTGGAAGGTTCTCCAATCTCCACAAAGGGACTCTAGAGCTCTGTCAGAGTGATCATCGGGTTCTTGGGTTACCTCCCTGACCAAGGCCCTTCTTCCCCCGATTGCTCAGTTTGGCCGGGCGGCCAGCTCTAGGAAGAGTCTTGGTGGTTCAAAACTTCTTCCATTTCAGAATGATGGAAGCCACTGTGTTCTTGGGGACCTTCAATGCTGCAGAAATGTTTTGGTACCCTTTCCCCGATCTGTGCCTCGATACAATCCTGTCTCGGAGCTCTACGGACAATTCCTTCAACTTCATGGCTTGGTTTTTGCTCTGACATGCACTGTCAATTGTGGGACCTTATATAGACGAGTGTGTGCCTTTCCAAATCATGTCCAATCAATTGAATTTACCACAGGTGGACTCCAATCAAGTTGTAAAAAACATCTCAAGGATGATCAATGGTAGCAGGATGCACCTGTGCTCAATTTTGTGTCTCATAGCAAAGGGTCTGAATACTTATGTAAATAAGCTATTTCTGTTTTTAAATTTTTTTAATAGAAATGTGCTAAAATTTCTACAAACCTGTTTTCCGCTTTGTCAATATGTGGTATTGTGTGTAGATTGAGGATTTTTATTTATTTATTTAATCCATTTTAGAATAAGGCTGTAAAGTAACAGAATGTGGAAAAAGTCAAGGGGTCTGAATACTTTCCAAAGGAACTGTAAGTATTACAGACTGGTTGAGGGAGAGGATTGAAAATGTCAGTGAAGACAATTTCCAGCTGGTCAGTGCATGCTCTGAGTACGCATCCTAGTAATCCGTCTGGCCCTGCAACCTTGTGAATGTTAACCCTGTTTAAAGTTCTTACTCACATCGGCCATGGAGAGCGAGATCACACAGTCATCCGGAACAGCTGCTGCTCTCATGCATGGTTCAGCGTTGTGCCCTGCCACATCTGATGAGCGTCAGAGCCGGCATAGGAGGATTCGATCTTAGTCCTGTTTTTGACGTTTTTACTGTTTGATGGCTTGTCGGTGGTCATAGCAGGATTTATTTTAAGTGTCGGGATTAGTGTCCCGTTCCTTACAAGCGGGCAGCTGTCGCCTTTCGCTCAGTGTGGATGTTGTCTGTAATCCATGGCTTTCTGGTTGGGATATGTACGTACGGTCACTGTGGGGACAATGTCGTCGATGCATTTATTAATGAAGCCGGTGGCTGATGTGGTAAACTCCTCAATGTAATAGGACGAATCCCGGAACATATTCCAGTCTGTGCTAGCAAAACAGTCCTGTAGCTTAGCATTCGCTTCATCGGACCACTTCCATATTGAACGTGTCACTGGTGCTTCCTGTTTGAGTTTTTGCTTGTAAACAGGAATCAGAAGGATAGAGTTATGGTCAGATTTGTCAAATGGAGGGTGAGGGAGAGCTTTGTATGTGTTTCTGTGTGTGGAGTAAATGTGATCTTGAGTTTTGCATAGCTGAAATGCTGGTACAAATAAGAGGTAAAACGGATTTCAGTTTCCCTGCATTCAAATCACAGGCCACTAGGAGCACCGCCTCTGGATGAGCATATTCTTGTTTGCTTATGGCCCATTACAGCTCGTTGAGTGTGGTCTTAGTGCAAGCATTGGTTTGTCGTGGTAAATAGACAGCTACAAAAAATATAGATGAACACTCTCTTGGTAAATAGTATGGTCTGCAGCTAATCATGAGGTATTCCAACTCAGGTGGATAAAACCTTGAGACTTCCTTAACATTACAGATTGCGCACCAGCTGTTGTCAACAAATAGACACACACCTTAACATTGAGGGAGAAAGGGATGATGGAGAGATGGAGAGAGGGAGAGAGGGAGAGAGGGAGAGAGGGGTGAGGGAGAGAGGGATGAGAGAGAGAGGGGTGAGGGAGAGAGAGAGGGATGAGGAGAGAGAGGGGTGAGGGAGAGAGGGATGGAGGGAGAGAGGGATGAGAGAGAGAGAGGGGTGAGGGAGAGAGGGATGAGGGAGAGAGGGATGAGGGAGAGAGGGATGAGGGAGAGAGGGATGAGGGAGAGAGGGATGAGGGAGAGAGGGGGATGAGGAGAGAGGGATGGAAGGAGAGAGATGGGATGGAGGGAGAGAGGGATGGAGGGAGAGAGGGATGAGAGAGAGAGGGGTGAGGGAGAGAGGGATGGAGGGAGAGAGGGATGAGGGAGAGAGGGATGGAGAGAGGGAGTGATGTGATGAGAGGGAGAGAGGGGTAATGTATAGTGGACAGAGGTAGAGAAACGTTAGATAGCTTTGTCTCTCTTTGTCTTTCTCTCTCTCTCTCTCTTTCTTTTTTCTCTTTCTCTCTGTCTCTCTCTCTTTCTTTCTCACTCTCTTCTTTCTGTCTGTCTTTCTCTCTTTCTCTCTGTCTTTTTTTTCCCTCTTTCTGTTGCAAGTTTGTTAGTGTGCAGTGTGCAGGTTGTTTGAACACCTAGCAGAGCTTCAGTAGAGAGAGAAGAAGAACAGGCTGTACATTGTTGTGTGTAACAACAGACAGACAATTACAGATTATAACCCTGGGGCAGAGGGACAAAACATACTCTGCAGTACCTCTCCCTGCAGTTACCTCTCTCCGCAGTACCTCTCCCCTTTCTCTGCAGTACCCTCTCTCCGCAGTACCTCTCCCCTTTCTCTGCAGTACCTCTCTCTGCAGTACCTCTCTCTGCAGTTCATCTCTCTGCTGTACCTCTCTCTGCAGTACCTCTCTCTTCTGCAGTTCATCTCTCTGCTGTACCTCTCTCTGCAGTACCTCTCTTTGCTGTACCTCTCTCTGTTTCTCCCCCTCTCTGCAGTACCTCTCTCTGCAGTACCTCTCCCCTCTCTCTGCAGTATCTCTCTCTGCAGTTCCTCTCTCTACAGTACCTCTCTCTGCTGCAATACCTCTCTCTGCAGTTCCTTTCTCTGCAGTTAATCTCTCTGCAGTACCTCTCTCTCTGCAGTACCTCTCTTTGCAGTATCTCTCTCTGTTTCTACCTCTCTCTGCAGTACCTCTCTCTGCAGTACCTCTCTTTGCAGTATCTCTCTCCGTTTCTCCCTCTCTCTGCAGTACCTCTCTCTGCAGTACCTCTCCCTCTCTCTGCAGTACCTCTCTCTGCAGTACCTCTCCCCTCTCTCTGCAGTACTTCTCTCTGCAGTTCATCTCTCTGCAGTACCTCTCCCTCTCTCTGCAGTACCTTTCCCTC
>CM072234.1:5908387-5910212 GCA_036851935.1 Coregonus suidteri
TTGATGTCTTTCAACTATTATTCTAAAATGATGTAGAAAAAAGTGTTTAAAAAAAATGAGTTGGCGTGTCCAAACTTTTGACCGGTAGTGTAAGTATTCAGACTGTTTACTCAGTACTTTGTTGAAGCACCTTTGGCAGCGATTACAGCCTTGAGTCTTCTCAAGTATGATGTACAAGCTTGGCACACCTGTATTTGGGGTGTTTCTCCCATTCCTCTCTGCAGATCCTCTCAAGCTCTGTCAGGTTGGATGGGGAGTGTTGCTGCACAGCTATTTTCAGGTCTCCTCCAGAGATGTTCGATCGGGTTCAAGTCCGGGCTCTGGCTGGGCCACTCAAGGACATTCAGAGACTTGTCCCGAAGCCACTCTTGCGTTGTTTGGCTGTGTGCTTAGGGTCGTTGTCCTGTTGGAAGGTGAACCTTTACCCCAGTCTGAGGTCCTGAGTGCTCTGGAGCAGGTTTTCATCAATGATCTCTCTGTACTTTGCTCCGTTCATCTTTGCCTCGATCCTGACTAGTCTTCCAGGTCATGTTGCTGAAAAACATCCCCAAAGCATGATCCTCGCCACCACCATGCTTCACCGTAGGGATGGTGCCAGGTTTCCTCCAGACGTGACGCTTGGAATTCAGGCCAAATAGTCAAATCTTGGTTTCATCAGACCAGAGAATCTTGTTTTTCATGGTCTGAGAGTCTTTAGGTAACTTTTGGCAAACTCCAAGAGGGCTGTCATATGCCTTTTACTGATGAGTGGCTTCCATCTGGCCACTCTACCATAAAAGCCTGATTGGTGGAGTGCTGCAGAGATGGTTGTCCTTCTGGAAGTTTCTCCCATCTTCACAGAGGACCTCTGGAGCTCTGTCAGAGTGACCATTGGTTCTTGGTCACCTCTCTGACCAAGGCCCTTCTCCCCCCTTCCCCCCCCGATTTCTCAGTTTTGCTGGGCGGCCAGCTCTAGGAAGAGTCTTGGTGGTTCCAAACTTCTTCCATTTAAGAATGATGGAGGCCACTGTGTTCTTGGGGACCTTCAATGCTACAGAAATGTTGTGGTACCCTTCCAGAGATGTGCCCCGACGCATTCCTGTCTCGGAGCTCTACGGAAAATTCCTTTGACCTAATGGCATGGTTTTTGCTCTGACATGCACCGTCCACTGTGGGACCTTATATCCATTTATAGACAGGTGTATGCCTTTCCAAATCATGTCCAATCAAAATGGATTTACCACAGGTGGAGTCCAATCAAGTTGTAGAAAACATCTCATGGATGATAAATGGAAACAGGATGCAATTGAGCTCAATTTCGAGTCTCATAGCAAACGGTCTGAATACTTATGTAAATAAGGTATTTCTCTTTTTATTATTAATACATTTGCAAAAGGTTTCTAAAAACCTCATTTCGCTTTGTCATTATGGTGTATTGTATGTAGATTGATGAGGATTTGTATTTATTTAATCCATTTTAGAATAAGGCTGTAACTTAACAAAATGTGAAAAGAATCTAGGGACCTGTATACATTCTGAATGCAGTGTATATACTCTTATCAGGATGTGCACACAGCCTTTAATTTTTTTTGCTTATAGCACCTGGTATTCCCAGGCGTTCTACCATCCAAGCCCGACCCTGCTTAGCTACCGAGATCAGACGAGATCAGGCATGTTCAGGGTGGGTATGACCACAAGGTTATTTATTTATTTATTATTATTATATTTAAAAAAAAATAGGGGGTAGATCATGCTTTAATATTGCAGATAGATTGTATCTTCCATCAATGTACTTGTCTGCATTACTTCCAATCCCCCCATATGTTTTTTGTTTTTTTCTCGCAAT
>CM072234.1:5910712-5998212 GCA_036851935.1 Coregonus suidteri
CTATCAGCCTGTCTCTGTGGGACTAATGCTGTCTGTCTATCAGCCTGTCTCTGTGGGACTAATGCTGTCCGTCTATCAGCCTGTCTCTGTGGGACTAATGCTGTCCGTCTATCAGCCTGTCTCTGTGGGACTAATGCTGTCCGTCTATCAGCCTGTCTCTGTGGGACTAATGCTGTCCGTCTATCAGCCTGTGTCTCTGTGGGACTAATGCTCGCCATCGTGGGACTAGATTCTGTCCGTATAGTTACCTGTCTCTGTGGGACCGTCTCTATCAGCCTGTCTCTGTGGGACTAATGCTGTCCGTCTATCAGCCTGTCTCTGTGGGACTAATGCTGTCCGTCTATCAGCCTGTCTCTGTGGGACTAATGCTGTCCGTCTATCAGCCTGTCTCTGTGGGACTAATGCTGTCTGTCTATCAGCCTGTCTCTGTGGGACTAATGATGTCTGTCTATCAGCCTGTCTCTGTGGGATTTATGCTTAATGCTGTCTATCAGCCTGTCTCTGTGGGATTAATATCTTTCTGTATATCAGCCTTATCCTGTTTAACACCAGCCTAAGTAAACTATAGCTTCCTGCATGATTAGGAGAGCAAACAGGGATGTCCTTCACCAGAGAGAAAGAGAGCGGGAGGGAGGGAGAGATTCAGGGAAGCGTGACCCGCTTTCAATATTTACTGCCATTATGATTACCTTTGTCAACTAATCCTAAAATCACATGTTTGGAAGGAGAAAGATAAGAAATATTACATATCTATAGGTGTTATATCAATACCCTGCTGTGAGTTATATAACATAATGATGATCCCCTCTATTGGTGTGATGTGTCAATACCCTGCTGTGAGTTACATACCATAACGATGATCCCCTCTATAGGTGTTGTGTCAATACCCTTAACCTTAACCTTAATCCTAAACTTAGCCCTTACCCTAACTGCTAGCCTAGCTAATTTAGCCACCTAGCTAATGTTAGCGTTAACCACCTAGCTAGTGTTAGCCACAACAAATTAGCATTTATAACATATCATACAGATTGCAAATTCGTTACATATTGTACGATTTCCAATTCGTAACATATCATACGAAATGGATGATGGACATCCACAAATTAACAACTACCATACGAAACGTAATATATCATAGTAATTGGGGGGAGACAGATTGACCTTAACTATGTTACGTCTACCCCTGAGTCCAGGTTGGTGCCTGTTATCTCAGTGCCTGTCATCTCAGTGCCTGTCATCTCAGTGCCTGTCATCTCAGTGCCTGTCATCTCTGTGCCTGTCATCTCAGTGCTTGTCATCTCAGTGCCTGTCATCTCAGTGCCTGTCATCTCAGTGCCTGTCATCTCTGTGCCTGTCATCTCTGAACCTGTCATCTCAGTGGCTGTCATCTCTGTGCCTGTCATCTCAGTGGCTGTCTTCTCAGAGCCTGTCATCTCTGTGCCTGTCATCTCTGTGCCTGTCATCTCTGAACCTGTCATCTCAGTGTCTGCATAAAATAGGCCTATCTGAACCTGTCATCTCAGAGCCTGTCATCTCAGTGTCTGTCATCTCTGTGCCTGTCATCTCTGAACCTGTCATCTCAGTGGGTCTGTATAAGATAGGCATAAACCCTTTCACTGCATGGTGACTTCATCTAGCTTAATATATCTCTATAAACTATTAATAAATTCTTAATCAATACAACATAATGTGGTTATGATGAGATGTTCTCGTCAATGAACATACATACTGTCATACGGTGGCTGTAATGGGCCAATAAACCTGAGAGGATCAATAGGAGAGGATTACTGGATAGTTTTTAGCCCCTGTGTGTGGTGGTGGTTTATGGCATGGACACACTTTAGCTCGGTGACCTGGAAGTGAATGAGATAACATCTGTTATCAGAAACCTCCTATAAACAAATCTCATTTACACCATATCAAAACAATACTAATCCAACATCTGTTATCAGAAACCTCCTATAACAAAATCTCATTTACATCATATCAAAACAATACTAATCCAATAGCTGATATCAGAAACCTCCTATAACCAAATCGCATTTACACTATATCAAAACAATACTAATCCAACATCTGTTATCAGAAACCTCCTATAACCAAATCTCATTTACACCATATTTACGTCATTTAGCAGACGCTCTTATCCAGAGCGACTTACAGTTAGTGAATACATATATATATATTTTTTTTATACTGGCACCCCATGGGAATCGAACCCACAACCCTGGCGTTGCAAACGCCATGCTCTATCAACTGAGCTACATCCTTGCCGGCCATTCCCTCCCCTACCCTGGACGACGCTGGGCCAATTGTGCGCCGCCCATGTGTCTCCCGGTCGCGGCCGGCTGCGACAGAGCCTGGATTCGAACCAGGATCTCTAGTGGCACAGTTAGCACTGCGATGCAGTGCCTTAGACCACTGCGCCACTCTGGAGACAATACTAATCCAACATCTGTTATCAGAAACCTCCTATAACCAAATCTCATTTACACCATATCAAAACAATATACTAATCCAACCCTTTATTCTCTTATATGCACACAGAATGTAACAGCCGTATACAAACTAGTTCCTTTGTGGTTGTAATCTGAACCAAACTCAGCCTCTTGTGTATCTTCATCCAATCTCAATAGTGCTAAATGGTCCAAAGTGACTGAAGAGATGAGAGGATGGTCCTGGTCAATGTTAATCAACTGAGTAGGGGTGTACTGTTAAATGTATACACGCAGAGGGAATTAAAGATGCTAAACATGGAGCTGACCATCTGTGTGACTGAGGGAGGGGGGAAGAACAAACTATAAGGTAAGACTCACAGTGCATTCGGGAAAAGAATTCAGACCCCTTGACTTTTCTCACATTTTGTTACACTACAGCATTATTCTAAAATGGATGAAACAGTTTTCCCCCTCTCATCAATTTACACACAATACCCCATAATGACAAAGCAAAAACAGGTTTTTTGAATTGTTTGCAAATTTATGAAAAGTCAAAAACTGAAATAGGACATTAGCATAAGTATTCAGACCCTTTACTCAGTACTTTGTTGAAGCACCTTTGGCAGCGATTAGAACCTTGAATCTTCTTGGGTATGACGCTACAAACAATATCTACCCGCTGTTAATCAATAGACATTACGATATTGTGGTAACAATAACTACCCTCTGTTAATCAATTGTCGTTATGATACTGTGGTAACAATAACTACCCTCTGTTAATCAATAGACATTATGATATTGTGGTAACAATAACTACCCTCTGTTAATCAATAATTATGATATTGTGGTAAACAATAACTACCTCTGTTAATCAATAATTATGATATTGTGGAAACAATAACTACCCTCTGTTAATCAATAATTATGATATTGTGGTAACAATAACTACCCTCTGTTAATCAATAATAATATTGTGATATTGTGGTAACAATAACTACCCTCTGTTAATCAATAATTATGATATTGTGGTAACAATAACTACCCTCTGTTAATCAATAATTATGATATTGTGGTAACAATAACTACCCTCTGTTAATCAATAATTATGATATTGTGGTAACAATAACTACCCTCTGTAATCAATAATTATGATTTGTGGTAACAATAACTACCCTCTGTTAATCAATAATTATGATATTGTGGTAACAATAACTACCCTCTGTTAATCAATAATTATGATATTGTGGTAACAATAACTACCCTCTGTTAATCAATAATTATGATATTGTGGTAACAATAACTACCCTCTGTTAATCAATAATTATGATATTGTGGTAACAATAACTACCCTCTGTTAATCAATAATTATGATATTGTGGTAACAATAACTACCCTCTGTTATCAATAATTATGATATTGTGGTAACAATAACTACCCTCTGTTAATCAATAATTATGATATTGTTGTAACAATGTTGATGTGTTTTTGTTTTTGTTTTTGTTGTGTGTTTGCTTTTTGTGTGTGTGGCTGTGTGTGGCTGTGTGTGTGTGTGTGTGTGTGTGTGTGTGTGTGTGTGTGTGTGTGTGAGTGACATTTAGTCCAAGCAAAAAGTTTATCCCCCTTCAGATCCCATTGATCTACTAAAATCCAATAATGTAATCTAAAAGTGATCTAATCTGTTGTTTCCCATGGCCACCTAGCCTCCTAATCAGCACATCGCATGGTGAGACTAGCCACAGAACTGCCCATGACTACACATTTCTCCCTTAATTATCACGCTGCTGCCCTTTATAAATCCTTGATTGCAGACGGCAGCCTGATTGTTGCTCCATGGCGAAAGGGAAAGGACAGGCGCACAATGGGAGGATGAAGGCCACTTTCTGACGAGTGACAATTACATTTTAATAATGCTATTCAGCCAAACGGGCTGTGACTGGTTTGATGACCCGTTGCTGACATGTGTGGAATGTGTATGAATTAATGGACGGATGCTCCATCTCGATCAACCATTGAATATTCAACACTGTCCAGGGACCAATTATCAAATACCTTCCAGAACAGTGAGGGTGACAGCATGTGGGTGTCCCTTCCAGAACAGTGAGAGGTGTGGGTGTCCCATTCCAGAACAGTGAGGGTGACCCATGTGGGTGTCCCTTCCAGAACAGTGAGGGTGGCAGCATGGGTGTCCCTTCCAGTGGGGTGACAGCATGTGGGTGTCCCTTCCAGAACAGTGAGGGTGACAGCATGTGGGTGTCCCTTCCAGAACAGTGAGGGTGACAGCATGTGGGTGTCCCTTCCAGAACAGTGAGGGTGACAGCATGTGGGTGTCCCTTCCAGAACAGTGAGGGTGACAGCATGTGGGTGTCCCTTCCAGAACAGTGAGGGTGGCAGCAGGTGTGTGTCCCTTCCAGAACAGTGAGGGTGGCAGCAGGTGGGTGTCCCTTCCAGAACAGTGAGGGTGACAGCATGTGGGTGTCCCTTCCAGAACAGTGAGGGTGACAGCATGTGGGTGTCCCTTCCAGAACAGTGAGGGTGACAGCATGTGGGTGTCCCTTCCAGAACAGTGAGGGTGGCAGCAGGTGGGTGTCCCTTCCAGAACAGTGAGGGTGACAGCATGTGGGTGTCCCTTCCAGAACAGTGAGGGTGGCAGCAGGTGGGTGTCCCTTCCAGAACAGTGAGGGTGGCCAGGTGGGTGTCCCTTCCAGAAACAGTGGACAGTATGTGGGTTTTCCAGAACAGTTGGCAGCAGGTGGGTGTCCCTTCCATTAGTACCAGGGGTAAAGGACTGGTGCGTTTGTTCAGTGTATTCTCTCCTGTCACATGGGCCTTGGCCTTTGCCGTCTGCAGAACCCACCACCCCCATGTAATTAGAGCCTTAATGAAAGAGGAACTGAGAGCTCCGTGTGTTCTTACAGATGCTGTTTATATAGTACTCTGTATGAGAAATGCTTAGAGTGAGACATTATTAAACATACTGTAGACGCCACGCCTTGCATGGTCATGTATTCTGTAGTCTCTGCACCCATGATCGATTCAATTCTCATTACTTTTCTGGTACAAAGGACATGGGGGTTACTTTGCATGGACAAATAGGCCATGGGGATACAGATTATGTTTATCATCTTGCAGGCCTTCCCCTTTTCAATAGATGTGCAAGATGTAAGTCATTGTCTGTATTGCTAAAAGCCTCTCTTGGGCCTTCAATACAGCGATCCTCTGAAGTTAAGAGCTGATCCTCAAGTCCCAATAGTGTACTTATTAACTCTACCCCCCCCAAACCCCCCCCCCCCCCCACCCCGCAACCCCCCCGAAAACCTTTAAATGGGCTGACTAAGGGGTTTTCAATCAATAATAATATATTACTAAATAATAAATAATAAGCCAAAAATAAGCTAGCAGTGTTATTAAAAGTCTTATTGAAAGTTTTAAGGAAGTAATTAAAACATCTCCAAATAACCTAAAATGTCCCTTCTAAGAGCGTTAATAAGACTTCCCAGGAAAACTTTCAAGGAACCAGAGTAAAACGTTCCCAGGACCTACCTGCAACCTAAAAATAAAGGTCTCCAGAGCAGGTGACATTTTCACTTCTGTTCTCAGAATGTAAAAAAAAAAACAAAAAAATACATTCTGTTTTACTGGTCAGGAATATGGCTTCTTTCCACAAAAACAATGTGAAACTAAAAAAATATATACAGTGGGGGGGAAAAAAGTATTAGTCAGCCACCAATTGTGCAAGTTCTCCCACTTAAAAAGATGAGAGAGGCCTGTAATTTTCATCATAGGGTACACGTCAACTATGACAGACAAAATGATGTTTCCAGAAAATCACATTGTAGGATTTTTAATTAATTTATTTGCAAATTATGGTGGAAAATAAAAAAGTATTTGGTCAATAAAAAAAGTTTCTCAATACTTTGTTATATACCCTTTTGTTGGCAATGACACAGGTCAAACTTTTTCTGTAAGTCTTCACAAGGTTTTCACACACTGTTGCTGGTATTTTGGCCCATTCCTCCATGCAGATCTCCTCTAGAGCAGTGATGTTTTGGGGCTGTCGCTGGGCAAACACGGACTTTCACTCTGAATGCAATCCAAAGATTTTCTATGGGGTTGAGATCTGTGAGACTGGCTAGGCCACTCCAGGACCTTGAAATGCTTCTTACGAAGCCACTCCTTCGTTCGTTGCCCGGGCGCGGTGTGTTTGGGTCATTGTCATGCTGAAAGACCCAGCCACATTTCATCTTCAATGCCCTTGCTGATGGAAGGAGGTTTTCCACTCAAAATCTCACGATACATGGCCCCATTCATTCTTTCCTTTACATGGATCAGTCGTCCTGGTCCCTTTGCAGAAAAACAGCAGGCCAAAGCATGATGTTTCCACCCCCATGCTTCACAGTAGGTATGGTGATCTTTGGATGCAACTCAGCATTCTTTGTCCTCCAAACACGACGAGTTGAGTTTTGACCAAAAAGTTATATTTTAGTTTCAATCTGACCATATGACATTCTCCCAATCCTCTTCTGGATCATCCAAATGCACTCTAGCAAATTTCAGAACGGGGGACTTAAGCAGGGGGGACACGTCTGCACTGCAGGATTTGAGTCCCTGGCGGCGTAGTGTGTTACTGATGGTAGGCTTTGTTACTTTGGTCTCAGCTCTCTGCAGGTCATTCACTAGGTCCCCCCGTGTGGTTTCTGGGATTTTTGCTCACCGTTCTTGTGATCATTTTGACCCCACGGGGTGAGATCTTGCATGGGAGCCCCAGATCGAGGGAGATTATCAGTGGTCTTGTATGTCTTCCATTTCCTAATAATTGCCTCCCACAGTTGATTTCTTAAAACCAAGCTGCTTACCTATTGCAGATTCAGTCTTCCCAGCCTGGTGCAGGTCTACAATTTTGTTTCTGGTGTCCTTTGACAGCTCTTTTGGTCTTGGCCATAGTGGAGTTTGGAGTGTGACTGTTTGAAGTTGTGGACAGGTGTATTTTATACTGATAACAAGTTCAAACAGGTTGCCATTAATACTGGGTAACGAGTGGAGGACAGAGGGAGCCTCTTAAAGAAGAAGTTACAGGTCTGTGAGAGCCAGAAATCTTGCTTGTTTGTAGGTGACCAAATACTTATTTTTTCCACCATAATTTGCAAATAAATTCATTAAAAAATCCTACAATGTGATTTTCTGGATATTTTTTTCTCATTTTGTCTGTCATAGTTGACGTTTGTACCTATGATGAAAATTACAGGCCTCTCTCATCTTTTTAAGTGGGAGAACTTGCACAATGGTGGCTGACTAAAAATATTTGTTTTCCCCACTGTATGTTCCCCACATCTTCCAAGGAACCAAATGTGCTAGCTGGGAAGCTACGCATAGGATAGGCTGTATATGCTCCAAGCTTTCTATTAGGCTGGGAGAGAGCGCCATAGGCCTGCGATGCTGATGGTTCATTGATCGTGCTTACAGAACTAAGGTACGATTATAGTGTATTTGCATTTGATTTTGAATAGTAATAATATGGCCTATTTTATATTTTTGTATAATTAATAGGCTGACACGTTACCTTACAGAATATCTCACCATACCCTGCCTCTTCTCTCCTTTATTCATTTTCCTACCGCGCAGATAGATGGGCTCTCAACAGTTTAATGACATGAGTTTCATTGTGAAAACATGTCAATGTCGATGTTCCCAAACAGATTTCAGTTTGTTTTGGGATTTTGTGTTTTAAGTGGATGGGTTACTGCCTGTCTGTTCTTATCAAACTGCAGATGTGTTCCTGCCTGCGCTCTAGAACAGAATGCAGGTAGGCAGGCCACTGCCAAAACGAGTCATGAATGCAACTGCAAATAATGTCGCATATCTAACCATAACAGTACAATTCTACAGGCCTAAGCTTAAAAATAAGGCTAATGTGCATATTAGATACATTAAAATAAATTATGCAGTGCAACACTGGCGAGATGGCGAGATAAAGAGTTGCAGGCTTATGTCTATCAGAGCAGAGAGAGGGAGAGAGATACAGGCACACGTTTGTCTCTCTCTCTCTCACCACAGAAACGGCCACGCGTTGGTCTCAAACCCTACAAAGTTGCGCAAACCTAAGATCCGGTCCCAGCGCCCGAATAAATTCTCAGAATATCAGGCTCAGGCTGAAGAAATGCGTTTTCACATTATGTTTTTTTTAGGGGGGGGGGCAGGGGAATTAACGAGAAGTCAACTTGATTTATCTCTGATCTCTCTTATTGGAATTTTTACATTGCAAACAGTAAAAAGTATTATTCATGCTATGAGATGTAGGCTACCGGATCCCGCATGCGTCCAAAACTGAGAGGTTCCGGATCCTGTTCCGGCAGGATCCGGCTCAGCTAAAGCACTTGTTATATTATTAACCAAGCTACAACCTTGGGCTGCCACCTTAACGTTCTCCCCATCCACATTTACTGAGAGTCAAGTTTGGTTTCCCATGTGTTTAAGCCTCATTAATAGATTATGAATAGACTATTCACACAAACGCACGTTTCTAAGAAAGGGCGGTTCCACAAGCCAGCAGGCAAAGTTTTTTTATTTCCCCGTTGTTTTTATTCACCATACCATTCAGTAGGTATTGGCTGGGAAACGTAATCCAATCACTTCCGAGGAAGGGCGGGGAGATGAAGGAAGGCAGGGGCGGGGCCCGAGTAAAGTTTTCCAGTACCACGGACAGCGCAAGACTGTAGGGAATCAGGGCTGGGAAGAGAGGGCTGTCTGCAACCGCTGGACCCGCGACAAAATCGTCTTTAATACTTAATTTGACTGATTCCACTCTCGTTGACCTGTTCCTCTTCTTGGTTCGTGCGATGGCTGACTTTATTTTCTAGTTTTGATGCCAGAGAGTGGAAGCGAACTGCATTGTCTCTCTGCGTAGGTCTGCCTCACTCTCCATTCCGCCAAAACAGTGCAATTTTTGTTTGAAGCATTGTTTAGGTAGTGTGTTGGTAATTGTTTGATCATTTAGCTGGTTATCTATATAGTTAGTCGCTCGTAATTGCTGCAGTTAATTGATTATTATTGTGTAGTTTGTGTTTTGCCATCATGGTTTATAGTAATGCAGTTTTAGCAGGCTAAAGAAACATTACGTTTCTTAGATTAAATCCTTGCTGTGGCATGCTCTGATGTGCAATAGACATCCGTTAGCAATTGGCTATTCTCTTTTACCAATAAGTATCCCCGTCAAACCAAGATACACCATTTTGTGGACTGAAGCCTAAGTGCACGATGAGGTCCCTCCAGGACTTTTTGAATTGCACTTAAAAGGAAGAGGGAGAGAGAGAAGGCGAGAGAGAGAGAGAGAGCGAGAGAGAGAGAGAGGCTGCAGGAAGCGACACCTGCCAACCCTCAGGGGGACCAACACCAAACGGACTCGTCTCATCTTAGCCCTTGAAAGGACGACAACTCTTGATAGGTTGCTAGCATATATATATATATATATATATATATAAAAACTAAAGCAAGATGAAGAAGTTTCGGAAGGTACTGGACGGCTTGTCCTCCTCTTCCTCTCTGGGGGGTGTCGCGACCCCCCTGTGCGGCAGTGCAGCTGGTACCCCGCCCACTCCCCAGGATATCCATATCCAGGAGACGCTAGTCTCGGAAAACTTTCACATATGCAAGGTGAGTAGTGTGTGTGTGTGTGTCTAGTTTCCTCCTGTCATGTTTCTTAAATAGACAAGAGGATGGTGGATAAAACCATCAAAGCTACAGCATATCCTTCACATCAACAATGTTACAAGGGCGAAATGAATGCAATGCTGACTAGTGCTCCCATATCAGTAGACCGACAATGGTGGTGAAATGTTTCCATAGACCTACCCCTGCATTGCCTTTGGGGATGGAGCAGGTTATATATTTGTTGTGTGGAATTGAGTAGCCAATAGAACCTACCACACTGTGCAGAGCGACTGCCATGTTGTCAGGTCTTCTGGATGCTACTCAGTCACAGGTTCTCATCGTAGACCAGCTTCCTGCATCTGAGCTTCTCGTTTTAGACACGATGCCTGCATCTAGACCTCCACTCCTAGACACGCTGCCTATCTAGACCTCCACTCCTAGACACACTGCCTATCTAGACCTCCACTCCTAGACACGCTGCCTATCTAGACCTCCACTCCTAGACACGCTGCCTATCTAGACCTCCACTCCTAGACACACTGCCTATCTAGACCTCCACTCCTAGACACACTGCCTATCTAGACCTCCACTCCTAGACACGCTGCCTATCTAGACCTCTACTCCTAGACACACTGTCTACATCTAGACCTCCACTCCTAGACACGCTGCCTACATCTAGACCTCCACTCCTAGACACACTGCCTACATCTAGACCTCCACTCCTAGACACACTGCCTGCATCTAGACCTCCACTCCTAGACACACTGCCTATCTAGACCTTCACTCCTAGCCACACTGCCTACATCTAGCCCTCCACTCCTAGACACACTGCCTATCTAGACCTCTACTCCTAGACACACTGCCTACATCTAGCCCTCAACTCCTAGACACACTGCCTATCTAGACCTCCACTCCTAGACACCACTGCCTACATCTAGCCCTCCACTCCTAGACACACTGCCTACATCTAGACCTCCACTCCTAGACACGCTGCCTATCTAGACCTCCACTCCTAGACACACTGCCTATCTAGACCTCCACTCCTGGTGCATGTATTAATTCAATTACCGGTCCTCCCTCTCCTCCCTCTCCTCCTCCTCTCCCCCATCTCCCCCCCTCTCCTCCCTCTCTCCCCTCTCATCCTCCTCTCCCCCATCTCCCCCCTCTCCTCCCCCCTCTCCCCCCTCTCCCCCCTCTCCTCTTCATCTCCTCCTCTCCTCCTCCTCTCCTCCCTCTCCTCCCTCTCCTCCTCCCTCTCCTCTTCCTCTCCTCCATCTCCTCCTCTCCTCCCTCTCCTCCTCCCTCTCCTCCTCCTCTCCTCCCTCTCCTCCCCTCCTCTCCTCCCTCTCCTCCCTCTCCTCCTCCCTCTCCTCTTCCTCTCCTCCATCTCCTCCCTCTCCTCCCCTCTCCTCCCTCCTCTCCTCTTCCTCTCCTCCCTCTCCTCTTCCTCTCCTCCCTCTCCTCCCTCTCCTCCTCCTCTCCTCCTTCTCCTCCCTCTCCTCCTCCTCTCTCCTCTTCCTCTCCTCCATCTCCTCCTCTCCTCCCTCTCCTCCTCCTCTCCTCCCTCTCCTCCTCCTCTCCTCCCTCTCCTCCTCCTCTCCTCCTCTCCTCCCTCTCCTCCCCCTCCTCCCTCTCCTCCTCCTCTCCTCCCTCTCCTCCTCCCTCTCCTCCTCCTCTCCTCCCTCTCCTCCTCCTCTCCTCCCTCTCCTCCTCCTCTCCTCCCCTCTCCTCCCTCTCCTCCCTCTCCTCCCTCTCCTCCTCCCTCTCCTCCCTCTCCTCCTCCCTCTCCTCCTCCTCTCCTCCCTCTCCTCCTCCTCTCCTCCCTCTCCTCCTCCTATCTCCTCCCTCTCCTCCCTCTCCTCCTCCCTCTCCTCTTCCTCTCCTCCTCTCTCCTCCATCTCCTCCCTCTCCTCCCTCTCCTCCTCCTCTCCTCCCTCTCCTCCTCCTCTCCTCCTCTCCTCCCTCTCCTCTTCCTCTCCTCCATCTCCTCCCTCTCCTCCCTCTCCTCCTCCTCCTCTCCTCCCTCTCCTCCCTCTCCTCCTCCCTCTTCTCCCTCTCCCCCTGTCCTCATCCCTCTCCTCCCTCTCTTCCCTCTTCACCTCCTCAGCAGACAGTTCTCTAGTGTCTGAGAATCTATGACATATATAGCCCATAAAAAGTGAGCGGGCAAGCTGAGCAACCCTGCGGTGCTATTGGGCTAATGTGATTTCCATGGCGCTGTTTATAGAACTCCTCCCCTCCCATTGCAGCCCCGCTGATGTAATTGGAGCTGACTGCAGCGATTATTCCTTGCCCCGAAGAGAGGGGAATTTTTGATCCCACCGTAAATAATTCATTGAGGAGCGAGCAAGACCGTTAGTCACATAGTAGTAGCTTAAGTAGAGGGAAAAGTACGGTAAAAAATAGGTTTTAATGATGGAAGATAAGGAGAGTCAGGTAGTTGACTGCCAAACTGAGGAGGTGAATGCTGAAGGGAGCATCCGAGGACTGACACTGGAGAAAGTGCTGGAAAGAAGCATGTGTTGGGCTAGGCAAGGCCCTGTGGATACGATGTTGGGCTAGGCAAGGCCCTGTGGATACGATGTTGGGCTAGGCAAGGCCCTGTAGATACGATGTTGGGCTAGGCAAGGCCCTGTAGATACGATGTTGGGCTAGGCAAGGCCCTGTAGATACGATGTTGGGCTAGGCAAGGCCCTGTAGATACGATGTTGGGCTAGGCAAGGCCCTGTAGATACGATGTTGGGCTAGGCAAGGCCCTGTAGATACGATGTTGGGCTAGGCAAGGCCCTGTAGATACGATGTTGGGCTAGGCAAGGCCCTGTAGATACGATGTTGGGCTAGGCAAGGCCCTGTGGATACGATGTTGGGCTAGGCAAGGCCCTGTAGATACGATGTTGGGCTAGGCAAGGCCCCCTGTAGATACGATGTTGGGCTAGGCAAGGCCCTGTAGATACGATGTTGGGCTAGGCAAGGCCCTGTAGATACGATGTTGGGCTAGGCAAGGCCCTGTGGATACGATGTTGGGCTAGGCAAGGCCCTGTAGATACGATGTTGGGCTAGGCAAGGCCCTGTGGATATGATGTTGGGGCCCTGTGGATACGATAGGCAAGGCCCTGTGGATATGATGTTGGGCTAGGCAAGGCCCTGTGGATACGATGTTGGGCTAGGCAAGGCCCTGTAGATACGATGTTGGGCTAGGCAAGGCCCTGTGGATACGATGTTGGGCTAGGCAAGGCCCTGTGGATACGATGTTGGGCTAGGCAAGGCCCTGTGGATACGATGTTGGGCTAGGCAAGGCCCTGTGGATACGATGTTGGGCAAGGCCCTGTAGATACGATGTTGGGCTAGGCAAGGCCCTGTAGATACGATGTTGGGCTAGGCCCTGTAGATACGATGTTGGGCTAGGCAAGGCCCTGTAGATATGATACATTCTTACTGTGGGCTGTAGTTATACAGTACTTTCCCCACTGTAATCTTAACTACTCAAGAATAAACATTCACAATTTAGCCTAGAATTTATGAATAGCCTAGAATGTATTAATAACCTATATAATAATTATAATTATTAATAACCTAGATATTTGATCTAATCTGTCTCCACTTGTAGCTGTCCCTACCGATATTTGATCTATTCCTCAGTAGTGTTGTTTCAGGTGTAATTTGGCATCATTCACCATGTGATCACAACAGGGTCATTCTAGGTAAAACAATTTGGTCGCTCGGATGTGATGCCTCTAGTCACGTGGGGTTCAGTAGTGATGCCTCTGGTCGCGTGGGGCTCAGTAGTGATGCCTCTGGTCGCGTGGGGCTCAGTAGTGATGCCTCTGGTCACGTGGGGCTCAGTAGTGATGCCTCTGGTCACGTGGGGCTCAATAGTGATGCCTCTAGTCGCGTGGGGTTCAGTAGTAGTGATGCCTCTGGTCACATGGGGTTCAGTAGTGATGCCTCTGGTGCGTGGGGGCCTCTCAGTAGTGATGCCTCTGGTCGTGTAGGGCTCAGTAGTGATGCCTCTGGTCGCGTGGGGCTCAGTAGTGATGCCTCTGGTTGCGTGGGGCTCAGTAGTGATACTGTTTGAAGAGGTAGGGTTTCAGAAGTTTTCGGAAGATGGACTCTGCTGTCCTAGCTTCAGGGGGAAGCTGGCATTGGTGGAAAAAGTACCCAATTGTCATACTTGAGTAAAAGTATAGATACCTTAACAGAAAGTTACTCAAGTAAAAGTGAAAGTCACCCCGTAAAATACTACATGAGTAAAAGTCTAAAAGTATTTGGTTTTAAATATACTTAAGTAGCAAAAGTAAATTGAATTGCTAAAATATACTTAAGTATCAACAGTTAAAGTAAAAGTATAAATCATTTCAATTCCTTATATTAAGCAAAGCAGACGGAACCATTTTCCTGTTTTTAAAATGTACGGATAGCCAGGGGCACACTCCAACCCTCTGACATCATTTACAAAAGATGCAACATAGGCAGTAGGTATGATCACATGTTCTCTTGATAAGTGTGTGAATTTCACAATTTTCCTGTTCTGCTAAGCATTCAAAATGTAACGAGTACTTTGGGTTGTCAGGGAAAATGTATGGAGTAAAAAGTACAATATTTTCTTTAGGAATGTAGTGAAGTAAGAGAAAAAAAGTTGTCAAAAAATATAAATAGTAAAGTAAAGTACAGTACAGAAAAACTAATTAACTCGTACTTGAAAGTAGTTTTAACTTAAGTACTTTTACACCACTGGAAGCTGATTCCACCATTGGGGTGCCAGTGACTGAGAAGAGCTTGGACTGGGCTGAGCGGGGGGTGTAAAACACAGTGCTGGGGTGGTAAAACACAGTGCTCGGGTTGGGGTGTACGGTAGCTGGGGGTGGTAAAACACAAGGTAGCTGGGGGTGGTAGTGCTCGGGTTGGGGTGTAAGGTAGCTGGGGGTGGTAAAACACAGTGCTCGGGTTGGGGTGTACGGTAGCTGGGGTGGTAAAACACAGTGCTCGGGGGGTTGGGGTGTAAGGTAGCTGGGGGTGGTGGTAAAAACACAGTGCTCGGGTTGGGGTGTAAGGTAGCTGGGGGTGGTAAAAACACAGTGCTCGGGTTGGGGTGTAAGGTAGCTGGGGGTGTGGTAAAACACACAGTGCTCGGGTTGGGGTGTAAGGTAGCTGGGGGTGGTAAAAAACACAGTGCTCGGGTTGGGGTGTAAGGGAGCTGGGGGTGGTAAAAACACAGTGCTCGGGTTGGGGTAAACCACAGGTAAGGTAGCTGGGGGTGGTAAAACACAGTGCTCGGGTTGGGGTGTAAGGTAGCTGGGGATGGTAAAAACACAGTGCTCGGGTTGGGGTGTAAGGTAGCTGGGGGTGGTAAAACACAGTGCTCGGGGGGTTGGGGTGGTAAGTGTAGCTGGGGTGGTAAAACACAGTGCTCGGGTTGGGGTGTAAACGGTAGCTGGGGGTGGTAAAACCACAGTGCTCTCGGGTTGGGGTGTAAGGTAGCTGGGGGTGGTAAAACACAGTGCTCGGGTTGGGGTGTAAGGTAGCTGGGTTGGTGGGTAAAACACACAGTGCTCGGGTTGGGGTGTAAGGTAGCTGGGGTGGTAAAACACAGTGCTCGGGTTGGGGTGTAAGGTAGCTGGGGGTGGTAAAACACAGTGCTCGGGTTGGGGTGTACGGTAGCTGGGGGTGGTAAAACACAGTGCTCGGGTTGGGGTGTAAGGTAGCTGGGGGTGGTAAAACACAGTGCTCGGGTTGGGGTGTACGGTAGCTGGGGGGGGTAAAACACACAGTGCTCGGGTTGGGGTGGTAAGGTAGCTGGGGGTGGTAAAAACACAGTGCTCGGGTTGGGGTGTAAGGTAGCTGGGGGTGGTAAAACACAGTGCTCGGGTTGGGGTGTAAGGTAGCTGGGGGTGGTAAAACACAGTGCTCGGGTTGGGGTGTAAGGTAGCTGGGGGTGGTAAAACACAGTGCTCGGGTTGGGGTGTAAGGTTTGAGCGTAGACTGAAGGTTGGGGAGGGGCAGCTCCTCTTGCTGTTCCGTACAATACATTTGATTAGTAATAGAGTTACAGTAAATAAAACAGTCCTGTAACAGCTTCTTTTTACAAAGTAAACTGTAAAAGAGTATGGTGTCAACCCCCCAAGGTGCGTAGTCAAGTTATTTGCTGCTGATAAATAGGCAACACACAAACTCATCATTACACTATTGTCTTTCTAAATTAAATCAACCTCTTCACCCTCCTTATCATTCAGTTAGACCTAATTTAAACTAAATTGTGAAGTAAGGTGCACGATTATCGACCATTCAACCATTTGTCATTCCTTCAGTGAGGAGAGAGCGATGCATTAGCGCCTGGCTGGGTACCAACGCACACCCTACAGCACATTGTCTTGGGGGTGAAGTTAGGAATAGGTATGAAAAAAACAGTTAAAAACGCTCTAAATACTTTTCTGTTTGTGATTTCAAAATACAAACATTTAGGAAAAGTCAGGGAAGGAGCAGGACATTCGTTATTTTTTTTTTTGGCGGGTGGCATATTTTTTTTATTTACAAAATCAAACGTCAGCGGCCGTTGGCCTAAGGCGGTTCTAGTGTCAACAGTAGCCAGGGAACAAAATTAATGTATGGTGGGTAAAGACGGGAATTAATGAATGAGGCAGTGTGCAGGGGAAATCCTCCCCGAGAGGCAGCACACATTTTCTGGGGTAATGAGGGTGGAGGGTCCTGGAGGTCAGTTCAGAAGCATCTAGAGGAACACACACCCATTTGATGAAAGAAAGGCTGTCACTCTCCCAACCTTTTAGTCATTCATTAAGCCTTGAGGTATGCGCACTAGATAATAGAAAACTGTGTGGTTAATGGTGTTACATCTAAGAGACTCCAAGAGTGTGTGTGGTTAATGGTGTTACATCAGGAGTGTGTGGTTAATGGTGTTACATCTCAGAGGCTCCAGGAGTGTGTGTGGTTAATGGTGTTACATCAGGAGTGTGTGGTTAATGGTGTTACATCAGGAGTGTGTGGTTAATAGTGTTACATCAGGAGTGTGTGGTTAATGGTGTTACATCAGGAGTGTGTGGTTAATGGTGTTACATCAAGAGTGTGTGGTTAATGGTGTTACATCAGGAGTGTGTGGTTAATGGTGTTACATCAGAGTGTGTGGTTAATGGTGTTACATCAGGAGTGTGTGGTTAATGGTGTTACATCAGGAGTGTGTGGTTAATGGTGTTACATCAGGAGTGTGTGGTTAATAGTGTTGCATCAGGAGTGTGTGGTTAATGATGTTACATCAGGAGTGTGTGGTTAATGGTGTTACATCAGGAGTGTGTGGTTAATGGTGTTACATCAGGAGTGTGTGGTTAATGGTGTTACATCAGGAGTGTGTGGTTAATGGTGTTACATCAGGAGTGTGTGGTTAATGGTGTTACATCAGGAGTGTGTGGTAAATGTTGTTACAGTGGGGGAAAAAAGTATTTAGTCAGCCACCAATTGTGCAAGTTCTCCCACTTAAAAAGATGAGAGAGGCCTGTAATTTTCATCATAGGTACACGTCAACCTTGACAGACAAATTGAGAATTTCTTTCTCTAGAAAATCACGTTGTAGGATTTTTTATGAATTTATTTGCAAATTATGGTGGAAAACACACAAGCAAGATTTCTGGCTCTCACAGACCTGTAACTTCTTCTTTAAGAGGCTCCTCTGTCCTCCACTCGTTACCTGTATTAATGGCACCTGTTTGAACTTGTTATCAGTATAAAAGACACCTGTCCACAACCTCAAACAGTCACACTCCAAACTCCACTATGGCCAAGACCAAAGAGCTGTCAAAGGACACCAGAAACAAAATTGTAGACCTGCACCAGGCTGGAAAGACTGAATCTGCAATAGAAGAAAATCAACTCTGGGAGCAATTATTAGGAAATGGAAGACATACAAGACCACTGATAATCTCCCTCGATCTGGGGATCCACGCAAGATCTCACCCCGTGGGGTCAAAATGATCACAAGAACGGTGAGCAAAAATCCCATAACCACACGGGGGGGACCTAGTGAATGACCTGCAGAGAGCTGGGACCAAAGTAACAAAGCCTACCATCAGTAACACACTACACCGCCAGGGACTCAAATCCTGCAGTACAAGACGTGTCCCCCTGCTTAAGCCAGTACATGTCCAGGCTCGTCTGAAGTTTGCTAGAGTGCATTTGGATGATCCAGAAGAGGATTGGAAGAATGTCATATGGTCAGATGAAACCAAAATAGAACTTTTTGGTAAAAACTCAACTCGTCGTGTTTGGAGGACAAAGAATGCTGAGTTGCATCCAAAGAACACCATACCTACTGTGAAGCATGGGGGTGGAAACATCATGCTTTGGGGCTGTTTTTCTGCAAAGGGACCAGGACGACTGATCCGTGTAAAGGAAAGAATGAATGGGGCCATGTATCGTCAGATTTTGAGTGAAAACCTCCTTCCATCAGCAAGGGCATTGAAGATGAAACGTGGCTGGGTCTTTCAGCATGACAACGATCCCAAACACACCGCCCGGGCAACGAAGGAGTGGCTTCTTAAGAAGCATTTCAAGGTCCTGGAGTGGCCTAGCCAGTCTCCAGATCTCAACCCCATAGAAAATCTTTGGAGGGAGTTGAAAGTCTGTGTTGCCCAGCGACAGCCCCAAAACATCATGATCTAGAGGAGATCAGCATGGAGGAATGGGCCAAAATACCAGCAACAGTGTGTGAAAACCTTGTGAAGACTTACAGAAAACGTTTGACCTGTGTCATTGCCAACAAAGGGTATATAACAAAGTATTGAGAAACTTTTGTTATTGACCAAATACTTATTTTCCACCATAATTTGCAAATAAATTCATAAAAAATCCTACAATGTGATTTTCTGGATTTTTTTTCTCATTTTGTCTGTCATAGTTGACGTGTACCTATGATGAAAATTACAGGCCTCTCTCATCTTTTTAAGTGGGAGAACTTGCACAATTGGTGGCTGACTAAATCCTTTTTTTCCCCCACTGTATATCAGGAGTGTGTTTGGGAGCGTTCCTTACTCAGGGTTGATGTTATTCTCCTCTATATGGTAGAAAAAGAAAGACTGTGTGGGAAGAAAGCACATACGTGTTGTCACTTTTTATGGCTCTTCAGAGGGATGTGTCACTAATAATTGTCAGTGGTGAGGTGTGAACAGGCGTGAACAGTGTGTTATGAAGGCTCTGTCAGACTAAACATTCACACTAAACAGATTCAGTATAAACAGATTCCGTATAAACATATTCACTATAAACAGATTCACTATAAACATATTCACTATAAACATATTCACTATAAACATATTCACTATAAACAGATTCACTATAAACATATTCACTATAAACAGATTCACTATAAACAGATTCACTATAAACAGATTCAGTACAACAGGGTACCATGAGGTGACCCAGCATTTTGCGTGCCCCATCACAAAGTTGAGAGCAGGGTTGGATGGGGAATCGTTGTTTGTGTGAGAAAGGGAGCGAGAGTGTGCTAAGTGGATGTAGCTTAGTGAGAATAGGCGTGGATGGGAAAGCATAGGTAGCGATGAGAGGGCAATGTGTACAGCAGCCACCCACCTGTCTGATTATGTTTCTAGCTGAGAGTGATTTACATTTTAGTCATTTAACAGACGCTCTTATCCAGAGTGACTTACAGTGCATTCATCTTAAGGTCACTAGGTGAGACAACCACATATCACATGCATAGTGATCAACCCTGTCTGTCACTGTCTGATATCGAGGGAGAGGAGACCTTTGACCCTGACTGAGACAGAAGGAAAGGGAAACCGTGCGTGCCCATGCATTTGTAATTAAACTCTATAGGAGGAAAAACCTCCCCTCCCTCCCTTCTATAGGAGGAAACACCTCCCCTCCCCTCCCTCTATAGGAGGAAACACCTCCCCTCCCTCCCCTCTATAGGAGGAAACACCTCCCCTCCCCTCCCT
Source organism: Coregonus suidteri (assembly GCA_036851935.1). Lineage (NCBI taxonomy): Eukaryota > Metazoa > Chordata > Actinopteri > Salmoniformes > Salmonidae > Coregonus > Coregonus suidteri. The sequence goes on from CM072234.1 coordinate 5,930,754, forward strand.
TCTATAGGAAGAAACACCTCCCCTCCCTCCCTCCCTCCCTCTATAGGAGGAAACACCTCCCCTCCCTCCCCTCCCTCTATAGGAGGAAACACCTCCCCCCTCCCTCCCCTCCCTCTATAGGAGGAAACACCTCCCCTCCCTTCCCTCTATAGGAGGAAACACCTCCCCTCCCCTCCCTCCCTTCCCCTCTATAGGAGGAAACACCTCCCCTCCCTCCCCTCTATAGGAGGAAACACCTCCCCTCCCTCCCCTCTATAGGAGGAAAACACCCCTCCCCTCCCTTCCCTCCCTCCCCTCCCTTCCCTCTATAGGAGGAAACACCTCCCCTCCCTTCCCTCTATAGGAGGAAACATCTCCCCTCCCTTCCCTCTATAGGAGGAAACACCCTCCCCTCCCTCCCCCTCTATAGGAGGAAACACCTCCCCTCTATAGGAGGAAAACACCTCCCCCCTCCTCCCCCTATAGGAGGAAACACCTCCCCCCTCCCTCCCCTCTATAGGAGGAAACACCTCCCCTCCCTCCCTTCCCTCTATAGGAGGAAACACCTCCCCTCCCTCCCCCCTATAGGAGGAAACACCTCCCCTCCCTCCCCCTCTATAGGAGGAAAAACACCTCCCCTCCCTCCCTTTCTATAGGAGGAAACACCTCCCCTCCCTCCCTATAGGAGGAAACACCTCCCCTCCCCCTCCCCCCTATAGGAGGAAACACCTCCCCTCCCTCCCCTCTATAGGAGGAAACGCCTCCCCTCCCTTCCCCCCTATAGGAGGAAACACCTCCCCTCCCCTCCCCCCTATAGGAGGAAAACACCTCCCCTCCCTCCCCCTATAGGAGGAAACACCCTCCCCTCCCTCCCCTCTATAGGAGGAAACGCCTCCCCTCCCTTCCCTCTATAGGAGGAAACACCTCCCCTCCCTCCCCCCCTATAGGAGGAAACACCTCCCCTCCCTTCCCTCTATAGGAGGAAACACCTCCCCTCCCTTCCCTCTATAGGAGGAAACACCTCCCCTCCCTTCCCTCTATAGGAGGAAACACCTCCCCTCCCTCCCTCCCCTCTATAGGAGGAAACACCTCCCCTCCCTCCCTCTATAGGAGGAAACCTCCCCTCCCTTCCCTCTCCCCTATAGGAGGAAACGCCTCCCCTCCCTTCCCTCTATAGGAGGAAAACACCTCCCCTCCCTTCCCTCTATAGGAGGAAACACACCTCCCCTCCCTCCCTTCCCTCTATAGGAGGAAACACCTCCCCTCCCTCCCCTCTATAGGAGGAAACACCTCCCCTCCCTCCCTCCCCCCTCTATAGGAGGAAACACCTCCCTCCCTCCCCTCTATAGGAGGAAACACCTCCCCCCTTCCTTCCCTCTATAGAGGAAAACACCTCCCCTCCCTCCCCCCCCTCTATAGGAGGAAACACCTCCCCTCCCCTCCCTCTATAGGAGGAAAACACACCTCCCCTCCCTTCCCCTCTATAGGAGGAAACACCTCCCCTCCCTCCCTCCCCTCTATAGGAGGAAACACCTCCCTCCCTCCCCTCTATAGGAGGAAACACCTCCCCTCCCTTCCCTCTATAGGAGGAAACACCTCCCCCCTCCCTCCCTCCCCTCTATAGGAGGAAACACCTCCCCTCCCTTCCCTCTATAGGAGGAAACACCTCCCCTCCCTCCCTCCCCTCTATAGGAGGAAAAACACCTCCCCTCCCCTCCCTCTATAGGAGGAAACACCTCCCCTCCCCTCCCTTCCCTCTATAGGAGGAAACACCTCCCCTCCCTCCCTTCTATAGGAGGAAACACCTCCCCTCCCTTCCCTCTATAGGAGGAAACACCTCCCCTCCCTCCCTTCTATAGGAGGAAACACCTCCCCTCCCTCCCCTCTATAGGAGGAAACACCTCCCCTCCCTCCATACCTCCCTTCTATAGGAGGAAACACCTCCCCTCCCTCCCCTCTATAGGAGGAAACACCTCCCCTCCCTCCCTTCTATAGGAGGAAACACCTCCCTCCCCTCCCTCCCTTCCCTCTATAGGAGGAAACACCTCCCCTCCCTTCCCTCTATAGGAGGAAACACCTCCCCTCCCTCCCTTCTATAGGAGGAAACACCTCCCCTCCCTTCCCTCTATAGGAGGAAACACCTCCCCTCCCTCCCCTCTATAGGAGGAAACACCTCCCCTCCCTCCCTTCTATAGGAGGAAACACCTCCCCTTCCTCCCCTCTATAGGAGGAAACACCTCCCCTCCCTCCCTTCTATAGGAGGAAACACCTCCCCTTCCTCCCCTCTATAGGAGTACTCCTGAGTGGCGCAGTGGTCTAAGGTGCTAACTGTGCCACTAGAGATCCTGGTTCAAATCCAGGCTCTGTCGCCGCCGGCTGCGACCGGGAGACTCATGGGCGGCACACAATTGGCCCAGCGTCGTCCAGGGTAGGGGAGGGAATGGCCGGCAGGGATGTAGCTCAGTTGATAGAGCATGGCGTTTGCAACGCCAGGGTTGTGGGTTCGATTCCCACGGGGGGCCAGTATAAAAAAAAAAAAAAAGTATTCACTAACTGTAAGTCGCTCTGGATAAGAGCGTCTGCTAAATGACTAAAATGCAATGTAAATGTAGGAGGAAACACCTCCCCTCCCTCCATTCTATAGGAGGAAATATATATTTTGTAGAATAATAGTGAAGACATCAAAACTATGAAATAACACATCTGGAATCATGTAGTAACCACATAAAAAAAAAAATCTAACTATATTTGATATTTGAGATTCTTCAAATAGTCACCTTTTGCCTTGATGGCAGCTTTGCACACTCTTGGCAGAATCAGATGTGTTCAAGGGAGGACTATGTAGGCCTGCTCAACCCCTGACTTCACTTTTATCAACACTATGCAAAACGCTATGCATTGGCCTCGTGGTGAAATCCCTGAGTGGTTTCCTTCCTCTGAGTTAGGAAGGACGCCTGTATCTTTGTAGTGACTGGGGGTATTGATACACCATCCAAAGTGTGATTAATAACTTCACCATGCTCAAAGGGATATTCAACGTCTGCTTTTTGTAATTTCACCCATCTACCAATAGGTGCCCTTCTTTGCGAGGGATTGGAAAACTTCCCTGGTCTTTGTGGTTGAATCTGTGTTTAAAATTAATCACTCGACTGAGGGACCTCACAAAGAATTGTATGTGTGGGCAGTGGCGATTTTAGCATGTACATCTTGGTTGGGCAAAAAAACTAAAACAAAAAACGTGTGGGATGAATGCCAGCAAAGCCACTACACAACACAACACTACACACTACATGAATTGCACTATAACGGTGACAAACGGTGCCCACAAACTGTTAGGGCCTCCATAAAGCTGTCCCAACAGCAGAGTCCCAACAACAGTCCCAACACCTTACCACTGCTACACCTGGCTATCAGCGGAGTCTTGTCTGGCAGCGAAACAGTTCATTCAGCCTAATTTTACTGCCTTTTAAAAAAACATAGCTGATATGGCTGACTTGCTTAAACAAATGTGGTTTCTACTGACAATTGAGATGTACAAACTATGGCATAAGGGGACGACAAGCCGATAAGAAGCAATCCGTAATTTCAATTAAGACGTTAATGAGCGAGCCAGGACGGACGTAGTCAATATAACAATTTGTTCAGCACTTTTGAAATGTACAGAATTCAGAACATGGGCCGTTCTTACGGTGTTCTCCCTGTACACCAAGTCAGAACCGTAGGATAAATAAAGGGGGTACATAAGCAGACAATGAAAGCTCTTACAATATTAGATGATTACATTTCTCTAAAAACAGGCTATAGGCTACATGTGCACCAACAAGTCAGAACAGTAGGCTAAGTTATGAGGGGGAAAGTGACTAAATTATTAGGGTGAGGCACATGGGCTACTAACAGCTTACTACACAACATACACTTAGTATTACTTTCTTAGCTACAGTATACATATCTCCCTGGCATATTACATCATTTATGCAGCAGGATATAAGACATTTTTGGACTCACCTTTATGTCATCAAAGAAATTCATTGTTGAATTTGCGATTTCCAACTTGTTGTGTAATGTTTATGTCCAATGGCCGATGAGCACCGATACGTTTTATCTATAATTTCTCTTCATAATAAAAGGATTAAAGAGGATTTGCCATTAGATTGTCGACTTGATTCATGATGATGACTGCTAGCTAAGATTTTGAAAGTAAGACGTTAACATGATCAGTCCAATCAAAGCTACTGTACACATAACGTGATTTGACGACATTTTATCTGTGGCCAATGACCTTGAGCGTTCTTGGAAGGGTACTTCTAATGTGACTCTATGGCAGCACCCAAAGGGCTTGACTTTTCGATGTCTACCCTCACTAAGGACTTAGACTTGGCGGTGACATAGTGTCCCCATGAGTGACAGAACACTGAGCCAATCGCGGCGCAACGCTCCTATGTTCCGCTGGCTTGCCCCACCACCACAGAAAGCACTGAGCTAGTCTGAAACATCTGCATTTTGGAGCTGCCTTACTCAAGAAAACAAAAAAGAGACCATGTTTGTGTGAGGCTTTATTAACTTAATGATATATATATATTTTTTTTACATAGTTTGCAAACTGATATGTGACACCTATTAATGCCAAAATAACATGCTAAAAATGTGAGGCTCAAAACAGGTGGCGCTTTGCCCTGAATGACGGGTCGCCACTGTGTGTGGGGTACAGAGATGAGGTAGTAATTCAAAAGTCATGCTAGAAATTATTGTTGCACACAGAGAGTCTATGCAAATTATTATGTGAGTTGTTAAGCACATTTTTACTCCTGAATTTATTTAGGCTTGCCATAACAAAGGGGTTGAATACTTATTGACTCAAGACATTTCCGCTTTTCATTTTTTTTTTTATTGGTAAAATGTCTAAAAACGTAATTCCACTTTATGAGGTATTGTGTGTAGGCCAGTGACACAACATTTTAATATAATCAATTTAAAATTCACGATGTAGGTTTCACCAGAAACATCTATAAAACTGTGTTTGATTAGATAGATTCCCAGAAGCAGATGATGAAGTCGTCAGTAGGATGAAGCATGGTAATGACAATGAATTGCTCTGGATCCATCAGCGCATGTACTTTCCTGTAGTTAGGAGCAACATCAGGATAGAGTAAAAAAAGTGTCAGTGTGTGGATAGAGTTCTGTCAGTGTGTGGATAGAGTTCTGTTAGTGTGTGGATAGTGTTCTGTGAATGTGTGGATAGAGTTCTGTCAGTATGTGGATAGAATTCTGTCAGTGTGTGGATAGAGTTCTGTGAGTGTGTGGATAGAGTTCTGTCAGTGTGTAGATAGAGTTCTGTCAGTGTGTGGATAGAGTTCTGTGAATGTGTGGATAAAGTTCTGTGAGTGTGTGGGATGTGATAGAGTTCTGTCAGTGTGTGGATAGAGTTCTGTCAGTGTGTTTTTAGAGTTCTGTAGTGTGTGGATTATCTCCAGTGTTGTCTTCTGTCACGTGTGGATGAGGGAGAGTTTGTTGTCCTTCCGCACCACACGGCCAGGTCTCTGACCTCCTCCCCTATAGGCTGTCTCATCATTGTCGGTGATCAGGCCTACCACTGTTGTGTCGTCGGCAAAGTTAATGATGGTGGATGGAGTCGTGCTTGTGCCATGCAGTCATGGGTGAACAGAGAGTACAGGAGGTGACAGAGCACGCAGTGGTGATAGGCCCCGTCAGTGTGTGGATCAGTGTGGCAGATGTGTTGTTACCTACCCTTACCAATAGAGGGCGGCCCGTCAGGAAGTCCAGTCCAGTTGCAGAGTTCTGTTCAGTGTGTTTAGTTCCCAGGATCCTTAGCTTAGTGATGTGCTTAGAGGGCACTATGGTGTTGAAAGCTGAGCTGTAGTGTGTGAATAGCATTCTCACGTAGGTGTTCCTCTTGTCCAGTGGGAAGAGGGCAGTGTGGAGTGGAATAGAGATTGTCAGTCTGTGGATCTGTTCTGGGGCGGTGTGCATATTGGAGTGGGTCTAGGGTTTCTGGGATAGAGCTGTTGATGTGAGCCATGACCAGCTTTTGGAAGAGCACTTCATGTGTGGATACAGACGTCAGTGCTACGGGTAGGTAGTCATTTGTGGCAGGTTATCTCAGAGTCCTTGGATACAGTTCTGTCAGTGTGTTGATAGAGTTCTGTCAGTGTGTGGATAGAGTTCTGGGAGTGTATATATATAGTTCTGTGAGTGTGTGGATAGAGTTCTGTGAGTGTGTGGATAGAGTTCTGTGAGTGTGTGGATAGAGTTCTTTCAGTGTGTTGATAGAGTTCTGTTATGGGTGGATAGAGTTCTGTGAGTGTGTGGATCGAGTTCTTTGAGGGTGTAGATTGGGTTCTGTGGGTGTGTGGATAGAGTTCTGTCAGTGTGTGGATAAAGTTATGTCAGTGTGTGGATAGAGTTATGTCAGTGTGTGGATAGAGTTATGTCAGTGTGTGGATGGAGTTCTGTAAGTGTGTGGATATAGTTATGTAAGTGTGTGGATAGAGTTATGTCAATGTGTGGATAAAGTTCTGTGAATGTGTGGATAGATTTATATGAGTGTGTGGATAGAGTTCTGTGAATGTGTGGATAGAGTTATGTGAGTGTGTGGATAGAGTTCTGTGAGTGTGTGGATAGAGTTCTTTCAGTGTGTGGATAGAGTTATGTGAGTGTGTGGATAGAGTTCTGTGAATGTGTGGATAGAGTTATGTGAGTGTGTGGATAGAGTTTTGTGAGTGTGTGGATAGAGTTCTGTGAGGGTGTGGATTGGGTTCTGTGGGTGTGTGGATAGAGTTCTGTCAGTGTGTTGATAGAGTTCTGTGAATGTGTGGATAGAGTTCTGTGAGTGTGTGGATAGAGTTCTGTGAGTGTGTGGATAGAGTTCTGTCAGTGTGTGGATAGAGTTATGTCAGTGTGTGGATAGAGTTCTGTGAGTGTGTGGATAGAGTTCTGTCAGTGTGTGGATAGAGTTCTGTCAGTGTGTGGATAGAGTTCTGTCAGTGTGTGGATAGAGTTATGTGAGTGTGTGGATAGAGTTCTGTCAGTGTGTGGATAGAGTTATGTGAGTGTGTGGATAGAGTTCTGTGAGTGTGTGGATAGAGTTATGTCAGTGTGTGGATATAGTTCTGTGAGTGTGTGGATAGAGTTCTGTCAGTGTGTGGATAGAGTTCTGTGAGTGTGTGGATAGAGTTCTGTGAGTGTGTGGATAGAGTTCTGTCAGTGTGTGGATAGAGTTATGTCAGTGTGTGGATAGAGTTCTGTGAGTGTGTGGATAGAGTTCTGTCAGTGTGTGGATAGAGTTCTGTCAGTGTGTGGATAGAGTTCTGTGAATGTGTGGATAGAGTTCTGTCAGTGTGTGGATAGAGTTCTGTACGTTTGCCGATAGAGTTCTGTGAGTTTGTGGATAGAGTTCTGTGAGTGTGTGGATAGAGTTCTGTCAGTGTGTGGATATAGTTCTGTGAGTATGTGGATAGAGTTCTGTCAGTGTGTGGATAGATTTCTGTCAGTTTGTGGATTGAGTTATGTCAGTGTGTGGATATAGTTATGTGAGTGTGTGGATAGAGTTCTGTCAGTGTGTGGATAGAGTTCTGTCAGTGTGTGGATAGAGTTCTGTCAGTGTGTGGATATAGTTATGTGAGTGTGTGGATATAGTTCTGTGAGTGTGTGGATAGAGTTCTGTGAGTGTGTGGATAGAGTTCTGTCAGTGTGTGGATAGAGTTCTGTCAGTGTGTGGATAGAGTTCTGTCAGTGTGTGGATAGAGTTCTGTCAGTGTGTGGATAGAGTTCTGTCAGTGTGTGGATAGAGTTCTGTCAGTGTGTGGATAGAGTTATGTGAGTGTGTGGATAGAGTTCTGTGAGTGTGTGGATAGAGTTCTGTGAGTGTGTGGATAGAGTTCTGTCAGTGTGTGGATAGAGTTCTGTCAGTGTGTGGATAGAGTTCTGTCAGTGTGTGGATAGAGTTCTGTCAGTGTGTGGATAGAGTTTGTCTGTCAGTGTGTGTGTGATAGAGTTCTGTCAGTGTATGGATAGAGTTATGTGAGTGTGTGGATAGAGTTCTGTCAGTGTGTGGATAGAGTTCTGTGAGTGTGTGGATAGAGTTTTGTCAGTGTGTGGATAGAGTTCTGTCAGTGTGTGGATAGAGTTCTGTGAGTGTGTGGATAGAGTTCTGTGGATATGTGTGGATGTGGAGTTCTGTGAGTGTGTGGATAGAGTTCTGTGAGTGTGTGGATAGAGTTCTGTCAGTGTGTGGATAGAGTTCTGTCAGTGTGTGGATAGAGTTCTGTGAGTGTGTGGATAGAGTTCTGTCAGTGTGTGGATAGAGTTCTGTGAGTGTGTGGATAGAGTTCTGTGAGTGTGTGGATAGAGTTCTGTGAGTGTGTGGATAGAGTTCTGTGAGTGTGTGGATAGAGTTCTGTGAGTGTGTGGATAGAGTTCTGTGAGTGTGTGGATAGAGTTCTGTCAGTGTGTGGATAGAGTTCTGTCAGTGTGTGGATAGAGTTCTGTCAGTGTGTGGATAGAGTTATGTGAATATGTGGATAGAGTTCTGTCAGTGTGTGGATAGAGTTCTGTGAGTGTGTGGATAGTTCTGTGATGTGTGGATATAGTTCTGTGAGTGTGTGTGGATAGAGTTCTGTCAGTGTGTGGATAGAGTTCTGTGAGTGTGTGGATAGAGTTCTGTCAGTGTGTGGATAGAGTTCTGTCAGTGTGTGGATAGAGTTCTGTGAGTGTGTGGATAGAGTTCTGTCAGTGTGTGGATAGAGTTCTGTAGTGTGTGGATAGAGTTCTGTGAGTGTGTGGATAGAGTTCTGTGAGTGTGTGGATAGAGTTCTGTCAGTGTGTGGATAGAGTTCTGTGAGTGTGTGGATAGAGTTCTGTCAGTGTGTGGATAGAGTTCTGTCAGTGTGTGGATAGAGTTATGTCAGTGTGTGGATAGAGTTCTGTCAGTGTGTGGATAGAGTTCTGTCAGTGTGTGGATAGAGTTCTGTCAGTGTGTGGATAGAGTTCTGTCAGTGTGTGGATAGAGTTATGTGAGTGTGTGGATATAGTTCTGTGAGTGTGTGGATAGAGTTCTGTGAGTGTGTGGATAGAGTTCTTTCAGTGTGTGGATAGAGTTCTGTCAGTGTGTGGATAGAGTTATGTGAATGTGTGGATAGAGTTCTGTGAGTGTGTGGATAGAGTTCTGTGAGTGTGTGGATAGAGTTCTGTCAGTGTGTGGATAGAGTTCTGTGTGGATAGTGTGTGGGATAGAGTTCTGTCAGTGTGTGGATAGAGTTCTGTCAGTGTGTGGATAGAGTTCTGTCAGTGTGTGTGATAGAGTTCTGTCAGTGTGTGGATAGAGTTCTGTGAATGTGTGGATAGAGTTCTGTGAGTGTGTGGATAGAGTTCTGTGAGTGTGTGGATAGAGTTCTGTGAGTGTGTGGATAGAGTTCTGTGAGTGTGTGGATAGAGTTCTGTGAGTGTGTGGATAGAGTTCTGTGAATGTGTGGATGGAGTTCTGTGAGTGTGTGGATAGAGTTCTGTGAGTGTGTGGATAGAGTTCTGTCAGTGTGTGGATAGAGTTCTGTCAGTGTGTGGATAGAGTTCTGTGAGTGTGTGGATAGAGTTCTGTCAGTGTGTGGATAGAGTTCTGTGAGTATGTGGATAGAGTTCTGTGAGTGTGTGGATAGAGTTCTGTGAGTGTGTGGATAGAGTTCTGTGAATGTGTGGATAGAGTTCTGTGAGTGTGTGGATAGAGTTCTGTGAGTGTGTGGATAGAGTTATGTCAGTGTGTGGATAGAGTTATGTCAGTGTGTGGATAGAGTTCTGTCAGTGTGTGGATAGAGTTATGTCAGTGTGTGGATAGAGTTCTGTCAGTGTGTGGATAGAGTTCTGTCAGTGTGTGGATAGAGTTATGTGAGTGTGTGGATAGAGTTCTGTCAGTGTGTGTGGATAGAGTTCTGTCAGTGTGTGGATAGAGTTCTGTGAGTGTGTGGATAGAGTTCTGTGAGTGTGTGGATAGAGTTCTGTGAGTGTGTGGATAGAGTTCTGTGAATGTGTGGATAGAGTTCTGTGAGTGTGTGGATAGAGTTCTGTGAGTGTGTGGATAGAGTTCTGTCAGTGTGTGGATAGAGTTTCTGTCAGTGTGTGGATAGAGTTCTGTCAGTGTGTGGATAGAGTTCTGTGAATGTGTGGATAGAGTTCTGTCAGTGTGTGGATAGAGTTCTGTCAGTGTGTGGATAGAGTTATGTGAATATGTGGATAGAGTTCTGTGAGTGTGTGGATAGAGATCTGTCAGTGTGTGGATAGAGTTCTGTCAGTGTGTGGATAGAGTTCTGTGAGTGTGTGGATAGAGTTCTGTCAGTGTGTGATAGAGTTCTGTGAGTGTGTGGATAGAGTTCTGTCAGTGTGTGTGTCATAGAGTTCTGTGAGTGTGTGTGGATAGAGTTCTGTCAGTGTGTGGATAGAGTTATGTCAGTGTGTGGATAGAGTTCTGTGAGTGTGTGGATAGAGTTATGTGAGTGTGTGGATAGAGTTCTGTGAGTGTGTGGATAGAGTTCTGTGAGTGTGTGGATAGAGTTCTGTGAGTGTGTGGATAGAGTTCTGTGAGTGTGTGGATAGAGTTCTGTGAGTGTGTGGATAGAGTTCTGTGAGTGTGTGGATGGAGTTCTGTGAGTGTGTGGATAGAGTTCTGTCAGTGTGTGGATAGAGTTCTGTCAGTGTGTGGATAGAGTTCTGTCAGTGTGTGGATAGAGTTCTGTGAGTGTGTGGATAGAGTTCTGTCAGTGTGTGGATAGAGTTCTGTGAGTGTGTGGATAGAGTTCTGTGAGTGTGTGGATAGAGTTCTGTGAGTGTGTGGATAGAGTTCTGTGAGTGTGTGGATAGAGTTCTGTGAGTGTGTGGATAGAGTTCTGTGAGTGTGTGGATAGAGTTCTGTCAGTGTGTGGATAGAGTTCTGTCAGTGTGTGGATGTTCTGTGTGGATAGAGTTCTGTCAGTGTGTGGATAGAGTTATGTGAGTGTGTGGATAGAGTTCTGTGAGTGTGTGGATAGAGTTCTGTCAGTGTGTGGATAGAGTTCTGTCAGTGTGTGGATAGAGTTCTGTGAGTGTGTGGATAGAGTTCTGTCAGTGTGTGGATATAGTTCTGTCAGTGTGTGGATAGAGTTCTGTCAGTGTGTGGATAGAGTTCTGTGAGTGTGTGGATAGAGTTCTTATGTCAGTGTGTGGATAGAGTTCTGTGAGTGTGTGGATAGAGTTCTGTGAGTGTGTGGATAGAGTTCTGTGAGTGTGTGGATAGAGTTCTGTCAGTGTGTGGATAGAGTTCTGTCAGTGTGTGGATAGAGTTCTGTGAGTGTGTGGATAGAGTTCTGTCAGTGTGTGGATAGAGTTCTGTCAGTGTGTGGATAGAGTTATGTGAGTGTGTGGATAGAGTTCTGTGAGTGTGTGGATAGAGTTCTGTCAGTGTGTGGATAGAGTTCTGTGAGTGTGTGGATAGAGTTCTGTCAGTGTGTGGATAGAGTTCTGTGAGTGTGTGGATAGAGTTCTGTGAGTGTGTGGATAGAGTTCTGTGAGTGTGTGGATAGAGTTATGTCAGTGTGTGGATAGAGTTATGTGAGTGTGTGGATAGAGTTCTGTCAATGTGTGGATAGAGTTCTGTCAGTGTGTGGATAGAGTTCTGTGAGTGTGTGGATAGAGTTCTGTCAGTGTGTGGATAGAGTTCTGTGAGTGTGTGGATAGAGTTCTGTGAGTGTGTGGATAGAGTTCTGTGAGTGTGTGGATAGAGTTAGTGTGGATCAGTTCTGTCAGTGTGTGGATAGAGTTCTGTGAGTGTGTGGATAGAGTTCTGTCAGTGTGTGGATAGAGTTCTGTCAGTGTGTGGATAGAGTTCTGTCAGTGTGTGGATAGAGTTCTGTGAGTGTGTGGATAGAGTTCTGTCAGTGTGTGGATAGAGTTCTGTCAGTGTGTGGATAGAGTTCTGTGAATGTGTGGATAGAGTTCTGTGAGTGTGTGGATAGAGTTCTGTCAGTGTGTGGATAGAGTTCTGTCAGTGTGTGGATAGAGTTCTGTCAGTGTGTGGATAGAGTTCTGTGAGTGTGTGGATAGAGTTCTGTCAGTGTGTGGATAGAGTTCTGTCAGTGTGTGGATAGAGTTATGTCAGTGTGTGGATAGAGTTCTGTGAGTGTGTGGATAGAGTTATGTGAGTGTGTGGATAGAGTTCTGTGAGTGTGTGGATAGAGTTCTGTGAGTGTGTGGATAGAGTTCTGTGAGTGTGTGGAGTTCTGTGAGTGTGTGGATAGAGTTCTGTCAGTGTGTGGATAGAGTTCTGTGAGTGTGTGGATAGAGTTCTGTGAGTGTGTGGATAGAGTTCTGTGAGTGTGTGGATAGAGTTCTGTGAGTGTGTGGATAGAGTTCTGTCATGTGTGGATAGAGTTCTGTCAGTGTGTGGATAGAGTTCTGTGAGTGTGTGGATAGAGTTCTGTCAGTGTGTGGATAGAGTTCTGTGAGTGTGTGGATAGAGTTCTGTGAGTGTGTGGATAGAGTTCTGTGAGTGTGTGGATAGAGTTCTGTGAATGTGTGGATAGAGTTCTGTGAGTGTGTGGATAGAGTTCTGTGAGTGTGTGGATATAGAGTTCTGTCAGTGTGTGGATAGAGTTCTGTCAGTGTGTGGATAGAGTTCTGTCAGTGTGTGGATAGAGTTATGTGAGTGTGTGGATAGAGTTCTGTCAGTGTGTGGATATAGTTCTGTCAGTGTGTGGATAGAGTTCTGTGAGTGTGTGGATAGAGTTCTGTCAGTGTGTGGATAGAGTTATGTGAGTGTGTGGATAGAGTTCTGTGAGTGTGTGGATACAGTTATGTGAGGGTGTGGATTGGGTTCTGTGGGTGTGTGGATAGAGTTCTGTCAGTGTGTTGATAGAGTTCTGTGATGTGTGGATAGAGTTCTGTCAGTGTGTGGATAGAGTTCTGTCAGTGTGTGGATAGAGTTCTGTGAGTGTGTGGATAGAGTTCTGTGAGTGTGTGGATAGAGTTCTGTCAGTGTGTGGATAGAGTTCTGTGAGTGTGTGGATAGAGTTCTGTCAGTGTGTGGATAGAGTTCTGTGAGTGTGTGGATAGAGTTCTGTGAGTGTGTGGATAGAGTTCTGTGAGTGTGTGGATAGAGTTATGTCAGTGTGTGGATAGAGTTATGTGAGTGTGTGGATAGAGTTCTGTCAAGTGTGTGGATAGAGTTCTGTCAGTGTGTGGATAGAGTTCTGTGAATGTGTGGATAGAGTTCTGTCAGTGTGTGGATAGAGTTCTGTCAGTGTGTGGATAGAGTTCTGTGAGTGTGTGGATAGAGTTCTGTGAGTGTGTGGATAGAGTTATGTCAGTGTGTGGATAGAGTTCTGTGAGTGTGTGGATAGAGTTCTGTCAGTGTGTGGATAGAGTTTTCTGTCAGTGTGTGGATAGAGTTATGTCAGTGTGTGGATAGAGTTCTGTGAGTGTGTGGATAGAGTTCTGTCAGTGTGTGGATAGAGTTCTGTCAGTGTGTGGATAGAGTTCTGTCAGTGTGTGGATATAGTTATGTGAGTGTGTGGATATAGTTCTGTGAGTGTGTGGATAGAGTTCTGTGAGTGTGTGGATAGAGTTCTGTGAATGTGTGGATGGAGTTCTGTGAGTGTGTGGATAGAGTTCTGTGAGTGTGTGGATAGAGTTCTTTCAGTGTGTGGATAGAGTTCTGTTATGTGTGGATAGAGTTCTGTAAGTGTGTGGATAGAGTTCTGTCAGTGTGTGGATAGAGTTCTGTCAGTGTGTGGATAGAGATCTGTCAGTGTGTGGATAGAGTTCTGTCAGTGAGTGGATAGAGTTCTGTCAGTGTGTGGATAGAGTTCTGTCAGTGTGTGGATAGAGTTCTGTGAATGTGTGGATAGAGTTCTGTGAGTGTGTGGATAGAGTTCTGTGAGTGTGTGGATAGAGTTCTGTCAGTGTGTGGATAGAGTTCTGTCATATAGAGTTCTGTGTGGATAGAGTTCTGTCAGTGTGTGGATAGAGTTCTGTCAATGTGTGTGGATAGAGTTCTGTCAGTGTGTGGATAGAGTTCTGTCAGTGTGTGGATATAGTTCTGTCAGTGTGTGGATAGAGTTCTGTCAGTGTGTGGATAGAGTTCTGTCAGTGTGTGGATAGAGTTCTGTAATTGTGTGGATAGAGTTCTGTGAGTGTGTGGATAGAGTTCTGTGAGTGTGTGGATAGAGTTCTGTGAGTGTGTGGATAGAGTTCTGTCAGTGTGTGGATAGAGTTCTGTAAGTGTGTGGATAGAGTTCTGTAAGTGTGTGGATAGAGTTTTGTGAATGTGTGGATAGAGTTCTGTGAGTGTGTGGATAGAGTTCTGTGAGTGTGTGGATAGAGTTCTGTCAGTGTGTGGATAGAGTTCTGTAATTGTGTGGATAGAGTTCTGTGAATGTGTGGATAGAGTTCTGTGAATGTGTGGATAGAGTTCTGTGAATGTGTGTGGATAGAGTTCTGTGAATGTGTGGATAGAGTTCTGTGAGTGTGTGGATAGAGTTCTGTCAGTGTGTGGATAGAGTTCTGTGAGTGTGTGGATAGAGTTCTGTGAGTGTGTGGATAGAGTTCTGTCAGTGTGTAGAGTGATAGAGAGTTCTGTTATGTGTGGATAGAGTTCTGTAAGTGTGTGGATAGAGTTATTTCAGTGTGTGGATAGAGTTCTGTGAGTGTGTGGATAGAGTTCTGTCAATGTGATGATAGAGTTCTGTGAATGTGTGGATAGAGTTCTGTGAATGTGTGGATAGAGTTATGTCAGTGTGTAGATAGAGTTCTGTGAGTGTGTAAATAGAGTTCTGTCAGTGTGTGGATAGCGTTCTGTCAGTGTGTGGATAGAGTTATGTCAGTGTGTGGATAGAGTTCTGTCAGTGTGTGGATAGAGTTCTGTGAATGTGTGGATAGAGTTCTGTCAATGTGTGGATAGAGTTCTGTGAATGTGTGGATAGAGTTCTGTGAATGTGTGGATAGAGTTCTGTGAGTGTGTGGATAGGGTTGTGTTAATGTGTGGATAGAGTTATGTGAATGTGTGGATAGAGTTCTGTGAGTGTGTGGATAGAGTTCTGTGAGTGTGTGGATAGAGTTCTGTCAGTGTGTGGATAGAGTTCTGTTATGTGTGGATAGAGTTCTGTAAGTGTTTGGATAGAGTTATTTCAGTGTGTGGATAGAGTTCTGTGAGTGTGTGGATAGAGTTCTGTCAATGTGATGATAGAGTTCTGTGAATGTGTGGATAGAGTTCTGTGAATGTGTGGATAGAGTTATGTCAGTGTGTAGATAGAGTTCTGTGAGTGTGTGGATAGAGTTCTGTCAGTGTGTGGATAGAGTTCTGTCAGTGTGTGGATAGAGTTCTGTCAGTGTGTGGATAGAGTTCTGTCAGTGTGTGGATAGAGTTCTGTCAGTGTGTGGATAGAGTTCTGTCAGTGTGTGGATAGAGTTCTGTGAGTGTGTGGATAGAGTTCTGTCAGTGTGTGGATAGAGTTCTGTCAGTGTGTGGATAGAGTTCTGTCAGTGTGTGGATAGAGTTCTGTCAGTGTGTGGATAGAGTTCTGTGAATGTGTGGATAGAGTTCTGTGAGTGTGTGGATAGAGTTCTGTCAGTGTGTGGATAGAGTTATGTCAGTGTGTGGATAGAGTTCTGTGAGTGTGTGGATAGAGTTCTGTCAGTGTGTGGATAGAGTTCTGTCAGTGTGTGGATAGAGTTCTGTCAGTGTGTGGATAGAGTTATGTGAGTGTGTGGATAGAGTTCTGTCAGTGTGTGGATAGAGTTATGTCAGTGTGTGGATAGAGTTCTGTGAGTGTGTGGATAGAGTTCTGTCAGTGTGTGGATAGAGTTCTGTGAGTGTGTGGATAGAGTTCTGTGAGTGTGTGGATAGAGTTCTGTCAGTGTGTGGATAGAGTTCTGTGAAGTGTGTGGATAGAGTTCTGTGAGTGTGTGGATAGAGTTCTTTCAGTGTGTGGATAGAGTTATGTCAGTGTGTGTGGATAGAGTTCTGTAAGTGTGTGGATAGAGTTCTGTCATTGTGTGGATAGAGTTCTGTCAGTGTGTGGATAGAGTTCTGTCAGTGTGTGGATAGAGTTCTGTCAGTGTGTGGATAGAGTTCTGTCAGTGTGTGGATAGAGTTCTGTGAATGTGTGGATAGAGTTTTGTGAGTGTGTGGATAGAGTTCTGTCAGTGTGTGGATAGAGTTATGTCAGTGTGTGGATAGAGTTATGTCAGTGTGTGGATAGAGTTCTGTCAGTGTGTGGATAGAGTTCTGTCAGTGTGTGGATAGAGTTCTGTAAGTGTGTGGATAGAGTTCTGTGAATGTATAGAGTTCTGTGAGTGTCTGTGAGTGTGTGGATGTGGATAGAGTTCTGTGTGTGTGTGGATAGAGTTCTGTCAGTGTGTGGATAGAGTTCTGTAAGTGTGTGGATAGAGTTCTGTGAATGTGTGGATATAGTTCTGTGAATGTGTGGATAGAGTTATAATGTATGAATAGATTTCTAATAATGTAATAATAGTAATGTGCATTTAGCAGACGTTTTGTGATCCAAAGCGAGAGTTCAGTCATGTGTGGATACTTTTTGTTTTTTGTGTGTGTATAGAGTTCTCCCGGGGATGGATAGAGTAACTTGGCGTTACAAGTGCCGTGCTCTACCAGCTAAGCTACAGAGGACCACAATGTATGAGTTCTGTGGATGTATGGATATAGTTCTGTGAATGTGTGAATAGAGTTCTGTGAGTGTGTGGATAGGGTTGTGTTAATGTGTGGATGGAGTTCTGTGAATATGTGGATAGAGTTCTGTGAGTGTGTGGATAGAGTTCTGTGAGTGTGTGGATAGAGTTCTTTCAGTGTGTTGATAGAGTTCTGTTATGTGTGGATAGAGTTCTGTAAGTGTTTGGATAGAGTTATTTCAGTGTGTGGATAGAGTTCTGTGAGTGTGTGGATAGAGTTCTGTCAATGTGTGGATAGAGTTCTGTGAATGTGTGGATAGAGTTCTGTGAATGTGTGGATAGAGTTATGTCAGTGTGTAGATAGAGTTCTGTGAGTGTGTGGATAGAGTTCTGTCAGTGTGTGGATAGCGTTCTATCAGTGTGTGGATAGAGTTATGTCAGTGTGTGGATAGAGTTCTGTCAGTGTGTGGATAGAGTTCTGTGAGTGTGTTGATAGAGTTCTGTCAGTGTGTGGATATAGTTCTGTGAGTGTGTGGATAGAGTTCTGTGAGTGTGTGGATAGAGTTATGTCAGTGTGTGGATAGAGTTATGTCAGTGTGTGGATAGAGTTCTGTCAGTGTGTGGATGTGTGGATAGAGTTATGTGAATGTGTGGATAGAGTTCTGTGAGTGTGTGGATAGAGTTCTGTGAGTGTGTGGATAGTTATGTCAGAGTGTGTATATAGTTCTGTGAGTGTGTGGATAGAGTTCTGTGAGTGTGTGAGAGTTCTGTCAGTGTGTGGATAGAGTTCTGTCAGTGTGTGGATAGAGTTCGCCAATGTAGGACCAAAGCGCAGCGTTGGGATAGAGTTCTGTCAGTGTGTGGATAGAGTTACAAAACAAATAGAGTTCAGTGTGTGGATAGAGTTCTGTCAGTGTGTGGATAGAGTTCTGTGAAAGTGTGGATAGAGTTCTGTCAGTGTGTAACATAGAGTTCTGTGATGTGTGGATAGAGTTCCCAATCAGTGTGTGGATAGAGTTACCTCCGATTGGATAGAGTCATAGAGTACAAACAGTGGAAGTCCAGTGTGTGGACAACCACACATGTAGAAATGTGTGGATAGAGTTCCCCAGTGTGTGGATAGAGTTCTGTGTGTCAGTGTGTGGATAGAGTTTCACCCAGTGTGTGGATAAAGTTCTGTCAGTGTGTGGATAGAGTTACACAAGTGTGTGGATAGAGTTCTGTCAGTGTGTGGATAAAGTTCTGTCAGTGTGTGGATAGAGTTTACAGTGTAGGGGAGGGTCTGGGACTAGAGAGTTCTGTCAGTGTGTGGCGATAGAGTGGATGGTTCGTGGTGTGTGGATAGAGTTAGTCACCACCCGAGTTCCTAGTTCCTGGACATTACCACCCCCCAACCATAGAGTTACTGTTAAGGGTTCGGACCGGACTAGAGTTCTGTCAGTGTGTGGATAGAGTTATGTCAGTGTGGGACTAAGTTCTGTCAGTGTGTGGATAAGGTTCTGTACAGTGTGTGGATAGAGTTCTGTGGTGTGGATAGGCTTCTGTGGCTGTGTGGATGAGTTCTGTCAGTGGTGTATCCTGGCTGGACGGCTGTGGCGGATCCCGGCTGGAGTTCTGTCGGATGTGGATAGGTTATGTCGGTGTGTGGATAAGAGTCCCGTCAGTGGATAGAGTTCTGTCGGTGTGTGGATAGACGGCTCTGTCGTGTGTGGATAGAGTTCTGTCGGATGTGTGGATAGAGTTCTGTCAGTGTGTGGATAGAGTTCTGTGGCTGTGTGATGGATAGAGTCTGTCAGTGTGCTGGTTGACGGTGTGTGGCTGTTCTGTCAGTGTGTGGATAGAGTTCTGTGGAGTGTGTGGATAGAGTTCTGTTCAGTGTGGTGGATAGCTTCTGCTCATGTGTGGATAGAGTTCTGTCTGCTGTGTGGCTAGAGTTCTGTGCTCATGTGTGGATAGAGTTCTGTCAGTGCTCATGGCTGGACGGCTGTGTGGATAGATCCTGTCAGTGTGTGGATAGAGTCTGTCAGTGTGTGATAGAGTTCTGTGAGTGTGTGGATAGAGTTCTGTCAGTGTGTGGATAGAGTTCTGTCAGTGGTGGATAGGCTTCTGTGAGTGTGTGTGGATATGGCGGTTATGTCAGTGGTGGACAGAGCTGTGAGTGTGTGGATAGAGTTCTGTCACCCCGTAGGCTCGGGGCGTTGAGCAGTGACAGGTGGATAGAGTTCTGTCACTGTGTGGATAGAGTTCTGTGAGTGTGTGGATAGAGTTCTGGAAGTGGCCGGATAGAGTTCTGGAAGTGTGTGGATAGAGTTCTGTCCGTGTGTCCATAGAGTTCCATCCCCTTCGTAATAGAGTTCTGTTAAGTGTGTGGATAGAGTTCTGTCAACCTGTGGATAGAGTTCTGTCAGTGTGTGGATACCTTCTGTCAGACGTGTGTGGATAGAGTTCTGTCAGTTTGTGGATAGAGTTCTGTCCTCTGTGTGGATAGGCCTCCATAGTGTGTGGATAGAGTTTCACTGTTCTGGTTCCACCACCCGTTATCCAGTTCTGTGTGGTCTAGTGTGTGTGTGGATAAGTTTTGTCTGTGTGGATAGCCAATGTCAGTAGTGTGGATAGAGCAGCGTTGGGTGTGGATATGATGACTTTAATGTGAAGAGTTCTGTCAAAACATAAACACGATCCGTGTGTCTGTCAGTACAACCGATAGTGTGGATAGAACAAAAACCCACAACTAACACAAGAAAACCTAGAGTCTGTGAATGTGGTGGATAGAGTTCTGAGATAACGAGTGGATAGAGTTCTGTGGGATAGAGTTCTGTGAGTGTGTGGATAGAGTTCTGTGAGTGTGTGGATAGAGTTCTGTCAGGTGTGGATAGAGTTCTGAAATGTGTGGATAGAGTTCTGTCCCACCTAGTGGATAAACGTTACAGACATGTCAGTGTGTGGATAAAACATTCTGTCAAAACCCAATAGAGTTCATGTGAAGTGGCTGGATAGAGTTCTGTCAGTGGAGATAGAGTTCTGTGAGTGTGTGGGATTGAGTTCTGTCAGTGTGTGGATAGAGTTATGTCAGTGTGTGGATAGAGTTCTGTCAGTGTGTGGATAGAGTTATGTCAGTGTGTGGATAGAGTTCTGTGAGTGTGTGGATAGAGATCTGTCAGTGTTTGGATATAGTTATGTGAGTGTGTGGATAGAGTTCTGTGAGTGTGTGGATAGAGTTCTGTGAGTGTGTGGATAGAGTTCTGTGAGTGTGTGGATAGAGTTCTGTGAGTGTGTGGATAGAGTTCTTTCAGTGTGTTTATAGAGTTCTGTTATTGTGTGGATAGAGTTCTGTAAGTGTGTGGATAGAGTTCTGTCAGTGTGTGGATAGAGTTCTGTCAGTGTGTGGATAGAGTTCTGTCAGTGTGTGGATAGAGTTCTGTCAGTGTGTGGATAGAGTTCTGTCAGTGTGTGGATAGAGTTCTGTGAATGTGTGGATAGAGTTTTGTGAGTGTGGATAGGATATAGAGTTCTGTCAGTGTGTGGATAGAGTTCTGTCAGTGTGTGGATAGAGTTCTGTCAGTGTGTGGATAGAGTTCTGTCAGTGTGTGGATAGAGTTCTGTCAGTGTGTGGATAGAGTTCTGTCAGTGTGGGATAGAGTTCTGTGAATGTGTGGATAGAGTTATGTCAATGTGTGGATAGAGTTCTGTGAGTGTGTGGATAGAGTTCTGTGAGTGTGTGGATAGAGTTCTGTCAGTGTGTGGATAGAGTTCTGTGAGTGTGTTGATAGAGTTCTGTGAGTGTGTGGATAGAGTTATGTCAGTGTGTGGATTGAGTTATGTCAGTGTGTGGATAGAGTTCTGTCAGTGTGTGGATAGAGTTATGTAAGTGTATGAATAGAGTTATGTCAGTGTGTGGATAAAGTTCTGTGAATGTGTGGATAGAGTTCTGTGAGTGTGTGGATAGAGTTTTCTGTGAGTGTGTGGATAGAGTTCTGTTCAGTGTGTTGATAGAGTTCTGTTATGTGTGGATAGAGTTCTGTCAGGTGTGATAGAGTTCTGTCAGTGTGTGGATAGAGTTGGTCAGTGTGTGGATAGAGTTCTGTGAGTGTGTGGATAGAGTTATTTCAGTGTGTTGATAGAGTTCTATGAATGTGTGGATAGAGTTCTGTCAGTGTGTGGATAGAGTTCTGTCAGTGTGTGGATAGAGTTCTGTCAGTGTGTGGATAGAGTTCTGTCAGTGTGTGGATAGAGTTCTGTCAGTGTGTGGATAGAGTTCTGTCAGTGTGTAGATAGAGTTCTGTGAGTGTGTGGATAGAGTTCTGTGAAGTGTGTGGATAGAGTTCTGTCAGTGTGTGGATAGAGTTCTGTCAGTTGTGTGGATATAGTTCTGTGAGTGTGTAGAGTTTATGTTATGTGTGTGTGGATAGAGTTCTGTGAGTGTGTGGATAGAGTTCTGTTCAGTGTGTGGATAGAGTTCTGTGAGTGTGTGGATAGAGTTCTGTCAGTGTGTGGATAGAGTTCTGTGAGTGTGTGGATAGAGTTCTGTGAGTGTGGATAGAGTTCTGTGAGTGTGTGGATAGAGTTCTGTCAGTGTGGATAGAGTGTGTGTGAGTGTGTGGAGAGTTCTGTCAGTGTGTGGATAGAGTTCTGTCAGTGTGTGGATAGAGTTCTGTCAGTGTGTGGATAGAGTTCTGTCAGTGTGTGGATAGAGTTCTGTCAGTGTGTGGATAGAGTTCTGTCAGTGTGTGGATAGAGTTCTGTCAGTGTGTGGATAGAGTTCTGTCAGTGTGTGGATAGAGTTCTGTGAGTGTGTGGATAGAGTTCTGTGAGTGTGTGGATAGAGTTCTGTGAGTGTGTGGATAGAGTTCTGTCAGTGTGTGGATAGAGTTCTGTTGTGTGATAAAGTTATGTCAGTGTGTGGATAGTTCTGTCAGTGTGTGGATAGAGTTCTGTCAGTGTGTGGATAGAGTATGTCAGTGTGTGGATAGAGTTTCTGTCAGTGTGTGGATAGAGTTCTGTCAGTGTGTGGATAGAGTTCTGTGGAATTGTGTGGATAGAGTTTTGTTAAGTGTTGGATATAGTTCTGTGAATGTGTGGATAGAGTTCTGTGAGTGTGTGGATAGAGTTCTGTCAGTGTGTGGATAGAGTTCTGTAATTGTGTGGATAGAGTTCTGTGAATGTGTGGATATAGTTCTGTGAGTGTGTGGATAGAGTTCTGTGAGTGTGTGGATAGAGTTCTGTGAATGTGTGGATAGAGTTCTGTGAATGTGTGGATAGAGTTCTGTCAGTGTGTGGATAGAGTTCTGTAAGTGTGTGGATAGAGTTCTGTCAGTGTGTGGATAGAGTTCTGTGAGTGTGTGGATAGAGTTGTGTGTGTGGATAGAGTTCTGTCAGTGTGTGGATAGAGTTCTGTTATGTGTGGATAGAGTTCTGTGAGTGTGTGGATAGAGTTCTGTGAGGGTGTATTTTAGGTTCTGTGGGTGTGTGGATAGAGTTCTGTCAGTGTGTTGATAGAGTTCTGTGAATGTGTGGATAGAGTTTTGTGAGTGTGTGGATAGAGTTCTGTCAGTGTGTGGATAGAGTTCTGTCAGTGTGTGGATAGAGTTCTGTCAGTGTGTGGATAGAGTTCTGAATGTGTGGATAGAGTGTGTCAGTGTGTGGATAGAGTTCTGTAAGTGTGTGGATAGAGTTCTGTCAGTGTGTGGATAGAGTTCTGTCAGTGTGTGGATAGAGTTCTGTGAGTGTGTGGATAGAGTTCTGTGAGTGTGTGGATAGAGTTCTGTCAGTGTGTGGATAGAGTTCTGTGAGTGTGTGGATAGAGTTCTGTGAGTGTGTGGATAGAGTTCTGTCAGTGTGTGGATAGAGTTCTGTGAAATGTGTGTGGATAGAGTTCTGTGAGTGTGTGGATAGAGTTTCTGTGAATGTGTGGATAGAGTTCTGTCAGTGTGTGGATAGATTCTGGGTGTGGATAGTTCTGTCAATGTGTGGATAGAGTTATGTCAGTGTGTGGATAGAGTTCTGTGAGTGTGTGGATAGAGTTCTGTGAGTGTGTGGATAGAGTTCTTTCAGTGTGTTGATAGAGTTCTGTGAGTGTGTGGATAGAGTTCTGTGAGTGTGTGTTTGATAGAGTTCTGTCAGTGTGTGGATAGAGTTCTGTCAGTGTGTGGATAGAGTTCTGTCAGTGTGTGGATAGAGTTCTGTGAGTGTGTGGATAGAGTTCTGTGAGTGTGTGGATAGAGTTCTGTCAGTGTGTGTGGATAGAGTTCTGTGAGTGTGTGGATAGAGTTCTGTCAGTGTGTGGATAGAGTTCTGTCAGTGTGTGGATAGAGTTCTGTCAGTGTGTGGATAGAGTTCTGTGAGTGTGTGGATAGAGTTCTGTCAGTGTGTGGATAGAGTTCTGTCAGTGTGTGGATAGAGTTCTGTCAGTGTGTGGATAGAGTTCTGTCAGTGTGTGGATAGAGTTCTGTGAGTGTGTGGATAGAGTTCTGTCAGTGTGTGGATAGAGTTCTGTCAGTGTGTGGATAGAGTTCTGTCAGTGTGTGGATAGAGTTCTGTCAGTGTGTGTGATAGAGTTCTGTGAGTGTGTGGATAGAGTTCTGTAAGTGTGTGGATAGAGTTATGTCAGTGTGTGGATAGAGTTCTGTCAGTGTGTGGATAGAGTTCTGTGAGTGTGTGGATAGAGTTCTGTGAATGTGTGGATAGAGTTCTGTCAGTGTGTGGATAGAGTTCTGTTAGTGTGTGGATAGAGTTCTGTAAGTGTGTGGATAGAGTTCTGTCAGTGTGTGGATAGAGTTCTGTCAGTGTGTGGATAGAGTTCTGTGAGTGTGTGGATAGAGTTATGTCAGTGTGTGGATTGAGTTATGTCAGTGTGTGGATACAGTTCTGTCAGTGTGTGGATATAGTTATGTAAGTGTATGAATAGAGTTATGTCAGTGTGTGGATAGAGTTCTGTGAATGTGTGGATAGAGTTATGTCAGTGTGTGGATAGAGTTCTGTGAGTGTGTGGATAGAGTTCAGTGTGTCATAGTGTGTTGATAGAGTTCTGTCAGTGTCAGTGTGATAGAGTTCTGTCAGTGGTGTGGATAGAGTTCTGTGAATGTGTGGATAGAGTTATGTCAGTGTGTAGATAGAGTTCTGTGAAAGTGTGGATAAAGTTCTGTCGGTGTGTGGATAGAGTTCTGTCAGTGTGTGGATAGAGTTCTGTCAGTGTGTGGATAGAGTTCTGTCAGTGTGTGGATCGTGTTCTGTCAGTGTATATATAGAGTTCTGTCAGTGTGTAGATAGAGTTCTGTGAGTGTGTGGATAGAGTTCTGTCAGTGTGTGGATAGAGTTATGTCAGTTTGTGGATATAGTTCTGTGAGTGTGTGGATAGAGTTATGTCAGTGTGTGGATAGAGTTCTGTGAGTGTGTGGATAGAGTTCTGTCAGTGTGTGGATATAGTTCTGTGAGTGTGTGGATAGAGTTCTGTGAGTGTGTGGATAGAGTTCTGTGAGTGTGTGGATAGAGTTCTGTGAATGTGTGGATAGAGTTCTGTGAGTATGTGGATAGAGTTCTGTGAGTGTGTGGATAGAGTTCTTTCAGTGTGTTTATAGAGTTCTGTTATGTGTGGATAGAGTTCTGTAAGTGTGTGGATAGAGTTCTGTCAGTGTGTGGATAGAGTTCTGTCAGTGTGTGGATAGAGTTCTGTCAGTGTGTGGATAGAGTTCTGTCAGTGTGTGGATAGAGTTCTGTTATGTGTGGATAGAGTTCTGTGAGTGTGTGGATAGAGTTCTGTGAGGTGTGTAGATAGAGTTCTGTGAGTGTGTGGATAGAGTTCTGTCAGTGTGTGGATAGAGTTATGTCAGTGTGTGGATAAAGTTATGTCAGTGTGTGGATAGAGTTATGTCAGTGTGTGGATAGAGTTCTGTCAGTGTGTGGATAGAGTTCTGTCAGTGTGTGGATAGAGTTTGTGTCATAGTGTGGATATAGTTCTGTGAGTGTGTGGATAGAGTTCTGTGAGTGTGTGGATAGAGTTCTGTCAGTGTGTGGATGGAGTTCTGTAATTGTGTGGATAGAGTTCTGTGAATGTGTGGATATAGTTCTGTGAATGTGTGGATAGAGTTATGTCAGTGTGTGGAGATAGAGTTCTGTGAGTGTGTGGATAGAGTTCTGTCAGTGTGTGGATAGAGTTATGTCAGTGTGTGGATAGAGTTCTGTCAGTGTGTGGATAGAGTTTTGTCAGTGTGTGGATAGAGTTTCTGTCAGTGTGTGGATAGAGTTCTGTGAGTGTGTGGATAGAGTTATGTCAGTGTGTGGATAGAGTTCTGTCAGTGTGTGGATAGAGTTCTGTCAGTGTGTGGATAGAGTTATGTCAGTGTGTGGATAGAGTTCTGTGTGATATTGGTGTGATAGAGTTCTGTGAGTGTGGATAGAGTTCTGTTGTGTGATAGAGTTGTCAGGTGTGTGGATAGAGTTCTGTGGATGAGTATGTGGATAGAGTTCTGTCAGTGTGTGGATAGAGTTCTGTCAGTGTGTGGATAGAGTTCTGTCAGTGTGTGGATAGAGTTCTGTGAGTGTGTGATAGAGTTAGTCAGTTCTGTGAGTTATGTGTGGGATAGAGTTCTGTGAGTGTGTGTGGATTAAATAGAGAGTGTGTGTGTCGAGTTCTGTGTGTGTGATATAGTTCTGTCAGTGTGTGGATAGAGTTCTGTCAGTGTGTTGATAGAGTTCTGTCAGTGTGTGGATAGAGTTCTTCTGTCAGTGTGTGGATAGAGTTTTGTGAGAGTTGTGTATAGAGTTCTGTGAAGAGTGTGTGGATAGAGTTCTGTGAGTGTGTGGATAGAGTTCTGTCAGTGTGTGGATAGAGTTCTGTCAGTGTGTGGATAGAGTTCTGTGAATGTGTGGATATAGTTCTGTGAATGTGTGGATAGAGTTCTGTGAGTGTGTGGATAGAGTTCTGTGTCATGTGTGGATGGATAGAGTTATGTCAGTGTGTGGATAGAGTTCTGTGAGTGTGTGGATAGAGTTCTGTGAGTGTGTGGATAGAGTTCTTTCATTGTGTTGATAGAGTTCTGTTATGTGTGGATAGAGTTCAGTAAGTGTGGGATAGAGTTATTTCAGTGTGTGGATAGAGTTCTGTGAGTGTGGATAGATAGAGTTCTGTCAATGTGTGGATAGAGTTTCTGTGAATGTGTGGATAGAGTTTGTCTGTGTGTGTGGATAGAGTTTGTCATGTCAGTGTGTGGATAGAGTTTCTGTGAGTGTGTGGATAGAGTTCTGTCAGTGTGTGGATAGAGTTCTGTCAGTGTGTGGATAGAGTTCTGTCAGTGTGTGATAGAGTTCTGTCAGTGTGTGGATAGAGTTCTGTGAGTGTGTGGATAGAGATCTGTCAGTGTGTGGATATAGTTCTGTGAGTGTGTGGATAGAGTTCTGTGAATGTGTGGATAGAGTTCTGTCAGTGTGTGGATAGAGTTCTGTGAGTGTGTGGATAGAGTTCTGTGAGTGTGTGGATAGAGTTCTGTGAGTGTGTGGATAGAGTTATGTCAGTGTGTGGATAGAGTTCTGTGAGTGTGTGGATAGAGTTCTGTCAGTGTGTGGATAGAGTTCTGTGAGTGTGTGGATAGAGTTCTGTCAGTGTGTGGATAGAGTTCTGTTATGTGTGTGGATAGAGTTCTGTGAGTGTGTGGATAGAGTTCTGTCAGTGTGTGGATAGAGTTCTGTCAGTGGTGTGGATAGAGTTCTGTGAGTGTGTTGATAGAGTTCTGTGAGTGTGTGGATAGAGTTCTGTCAGTGTGTGGATAGAGTTATGTCAGTGTGTGGATAGAGTTCTGTCAGTGTGTGGATAGTTAGTTGAATAGAGTTCTGTCAGTGTGTGGATAGAGTTCTGTGAATGTGTGGATAGAGTTCTGTCAGTGTGTGGATAGAGTTCTGTGAATGTGTGGATAGAGTTCTGTGAGTGTGTGGATAGAGTTATGTCAGTGTGTGGATTGAGTTATGTCAGTGTGTGGATACAGTTCTGTCAGTGTGTGGATATAGTTATGTAAGTGTATGGATAGAGTTCTGTCAGTGTGTGGATAGAGTTCTGTGAATGTGTGGATAGAGTTATGTGAGTGTGTGGATAGAGTTCTGTGAGTGTGTGGATAGAGTTCTATTTCAGTGTGTGGATAGAGTTATGTTATGTGTGGATAGAGTTCTGTCAGTGTGTGGATAGAGTTCTGTCAGTGTGTGGATAGAGTTCTGTCAGTGTGTGGATAGAGTTCTGTGAATGTGTGGATAGAGTTATGTCAGTGTGTGGATAGAGTTCTGTGAAAGTGTGGATAGAGTTCTGTCAGTGTGTGGATAGAGTTCTGTTATGTGTGGATAGAGTTCTGTAAGTGTGTGGATAGAGTTCTGTCAGTGTGTGGATAGAGTTCTGTGAGTGTGTTGATAGAGTTCTGTGAGTGTGTGGATAGAGTTATGTCAGTGTGTGGATTGAGTTATGTCAGTGTGTGGATACAGTTATGTCAGTGTGTGGATAGAGTTCTGTAAGTGTGTGGATAGAGTTATGTCAGTGTGTGATAGAGTTCTGTGAATGTGTGGATAGAGTTCTGTGAGTGTGTGGATAGAGTTCTGTGAGTGTGTGGATAGAGTTATTTCAGTGTGTTGATAGAGTTCTGTTATGTGTGGATAGAGTTCTGTAAGTGTGTGGATAGAGTTCTGTCAGTGTGTGGATAGAGTTCTGTCAGTGTGGATAGAGTTCTGTGAATGTGTGGATAGAGTTATGTCAGTGTGTAGATAGAGTTCTGTGAAAGTGTGGATAAAGTTCTGTCGTGTGTGGATAGAGTTCTGTCAGTGTGTGGATAGAGTTCTGTCAGTGTGTGGATAGAGTTCTGTCAGTGTGTGGATAGAGTTCTGTGAGTGTGTGGATAGAGTTCTGTCAGTGTGTAGATAGAGTTCTGTGAGTGTGTGGATAGAGTTCTGTCAGTGTGTGGATAGAGTTATGTCAGTGTGTGGATAGAGTTCTGTCAGTGTGTGGATAGAGTTCTGTGAGTGTGTGGATAGAGTTCTGTGAATGTGTGGATATAGTTCTGTGAATGTGTGGATAGAGTTCTGTGAGTGTGTGGATAGAGTTCTGTGAATGTGTGGATAGAGTTCTGTCAGTGTGTGGATAGAGTTCTGTGAGTGTGTGGATAGAGTTCTTTCAGTGTGTGGATAGAGTTATGTCAGTGTGTGGATAGAGTTATGTGAGTGTGTGGATAGAGTTCTGTCAGTCTGTCAGTGTGTGGATAGAGTTCTGTGAGGGTGTGGATAGAGTTCTGTGAGTGTGTGGATAGAGTTATGTCAGTGTGTGGATAGAGTTCTGTCAGTGTGTGGATAGAGTTCTGTCAGTGTGTGGATAGAGTTTTGTGAGTGTGTGGATAGAGTTCTGTGAATGTGTGGATAGAGTTACTGTCAGTGTGTGGATAGAGTTCTGTCAGTGTGTGGATAGAGTTTATGTAAATGTGTGGATAGAGTTCTGTGAATGTGTGGATATAGTTCTGTGAATGTGTGGATAGAGTTATAATAATAGTGTAATTATGTGTAATAATAATAAGTGTGTGGATAATAATGTATAATAATAATAATAATGTAATTATGTGGATTAGCAGACGCTGTTTATGTGTGCGATAGAGTTATGCGTGCATACTTTTTTTTTTGAGTTCTGTATGGGTGGTCTGTGGGGATCGAACCCACTAACTTGGCGTGTGTTGATAGAGCTCTGTGCTAAGTGGACAGAGTTACCACAATGTATGAGTTCTGTGGATGTATGGATATAGTTCTGTGAAGTGTGTGATAGAGTTCTGTGAGTGTGTGGATAGAGTTGTGTTAAGTGTGTGGATAGAGTTCTGTGAATATGTGGATAGAGTTCTGTGAGTGTGTGGATAGAGTTTCTGTGAGTGTGTGGATAGAGTTCTGTCATTGTGTTGATATAGTTCTGTTAGTGTGTGGATAGAGTTCTGTAAGTGTTTGGATAGAGTTATGTCAGTGTGTGGATAGAGTTCTGTGAGTGTGTGGATAGAGTTCTGTCAGTGTGATGATAGAGTTCTGTGAATGTGTGGATAGAGTTCTGTGAGTGTGTGGATAGAGTTATGTCAGTGTGTAGATAGAGTTCTGTGAGTGTGTGGAATAGAGTTCTGTCAGTGTGTGGATAGAGTTCTGTCAGTGTGTGGATAGAGTTTCTGTCAGTGTGTGGATAGAGTTCTGTCAGTGTGTGTGATAGAGTTCTGTGAGTGTGTGGATAGAGTTCTGTCAGTGTGTGGATATAGTTTCTGTGAGTGTGTGGATAGAGTTCTGTGAATGTGTGGATAGAGTTCTGTCAGTGTGTGGATAAAGTTCTGTGAAGTGTGTGGATAGAGTTATGTGAGTGTGTGGATAGAGTTCTGTGAGTGTGTGTGTGGATAGAGTTTGTTCAGTGTGTGGATAGAGTTCTGTGAATGTGTGGATAGAGTTATGTCAGTGTGTGGATAGAATTTTGTCAGTGTGTGGATAGAGTTCTGTCAAGTGTGGATAGAGTTTCTGTGAGTGTGTGGATAGAGTTCTGTTATGTGTGGATAGAGTTCTGTAAGTGTGTGGATAGAGTTCTGTCAGTGTGTGGATAGAGTTCTGTCAGTGTGTGGATAGAGTTCTGTGAATGTGTGGATAGAGTTATGTCAGTGTGTGGATAGAGTTCTGTGAATGTGTGGATAGAGTTATGTCAGTGTGTGGATAGAGTTCTGTGAAAGTGTGGATAAAGTTCTGTCAGTGTGTGGATAGAGTTCTGTCAGTGTGTGGATAGAGTTCTGTCAGTGTGTGGATAGAGTTCTGTCAGTGTGTGGATCGTGTTCTGTCAGTGTGTGGATAGAGTTCTGTCAGTGTGTGGATAGAGTTCTGTGAGTGTGTGGATAGAGTTTCTGTGAGTGTGTGGATAGAGTTATGTCAGTTTGTGGATATAGTTCTGTGAGTGTGTGGATAGAGTTCTGTCAGTGTGTGGATATAGTTCTGTGAGTGTGTGGATAGAGTTCTGTGAGTGTGTGGATAGAGTTCTGTGAGTGTGTGGATAGAGTTCTGTGAATGTGTGGATAGAGTTCTGTGAGTGTGTGGATAGAGTTCTGTGAGTGTGTGGATAGAGTTCTGTCAGTGTGTGGATAGAGTTATGTTATGTGTGGATAGAGTTCTGTAAGTGTGTGGATAGAGTTCTGTCAGTGTGTGGATAGAGTTCTGTCAGTGTATGGATAGAGTTCTGTCAGTGTGTGGATAGAGTTCTGTCAGTGTGTGGATAGAGTTCTGTTATGTGTGGATAGAGTTCTGTGAGTGTGTGGAGATTGAGTTCTGTGAGGGTGTAGATTTATGTCTGTGTGTGTGGATAGAGTTCTGTGAATGTGTGGATATAGTTCTGTCAATGTGTGTGGATAGAGTTTTTCAGTGTGTGGATAGAGTTCTGTCAGTGTGTGGATAGAGTTCTGTCAGTGTTTGGATAGAGTTCATTTCAGTGTGTGGATAGAGTTCTGTGAGTGTGTGGATAGAGTTCTGTCAATGTGATGATAGAGTTCTGTGAATGTGTGGATAGAGTTCTGTGAATGTGTGGATAGAGTTATGTCAGTGTGTAGATAGAGTTCTGTGAGTGTGTAAATAGAGTTCTGTCAGTGTGTGGATAGAGTTCTATCAGTGTGTGGATAGAGTTCTGTCAGTGTGTGGATTGAGTTCTGTCAGTGTGTGGATAGAGTTCTGTGAGTGTGTTGATAGAGTTCTGTCAGTGTGTGGATAGTAGTTCTGTGATAGAGTTCTGTGTTGATAGAGTTCTGTGAAGTGTGTGGATAGAGTTCTGTCAGTGTGTGGATAAAGTTCTGTCAGTGTGTGTGGATAGAGTTATGTGAGTGTGTGGATAGAGTTCTGTGAGTGTGTGGATAGAGTTATTTCAGTGTGTTGATAGAGTTCTATGAATGTGTGGATAGAGTTCTGTCAGTGTGTGGATAGAGTTCTGTCAGTGTGTAGATAGAGTTCTGTGAAAGTGTGGATAAAGTTCTGTCAGTGTGTGGATAGAGTTCTGTTAGTGTGTGGATAGAGTTCTGTAAGTGTGTGGATAGAGTTCTGTCAGTGTGTGGATAGAGTTCTGTCAGTGTGTGGATAGAGTTCTGTGAGTGTGTTGATAGAGTTCTGTGAGTGTGTGGATAGAGTTATGTCAGTGTGTGGATTGAGTTATGTCAGTGTGTGGATACAGTTCTGTCAGTGTGTGGATATAGTTATGTAAGTGTATGAATAGAGTTATGTCAGTGTGTGGATAAAGTTCTGTGAATGTGTGGATAGAGTTCTGTCAGTGTGTGGATAGAGTTCTGTGAGTGTGTTGATAGAGTTCTGTGAGTGTGTGGATAGAGTCTGTCAGTGTGTGGATTGAGTTATGTCAGTGTGTGGATAGAGTTCTGTCAGTGTGTGGATAGAGTTATGTAAGTGTATGGATAGAGTTATGTCAGTGTGTGGATAGAGTTCTGTGAATGTGTGGATAGAGTTATGTGAGTGTGTGGATAGAGTTCTGTGAGTGTGTGGATAGAGTTATGTCAGTGTGTTGATAGAGTTATGTTATGTGTGGATAGAGTTCTGTAAGTGTGTGGATAGAGTTCTGTCAGTGTGTGGATAGAGTTCTGTCAGTGTGTGGATAGAGTTCTGTGAATGTGTGGATAGAGTTATGTCAGTGTGTGGATAGAGTTCTGTGAAAGTGTGGATAGAAGTTCTGTCAGTGTGTGGATAGAGTTCTGTTATATGTGTGGATAGAGTTCTGTAAGTGTGTGGATATAGTTCTGTCAGTGTGTGGATAGAGTTCTGTGAGTGTGTTGATAGAGTTCTGTGAGTGTGTGGATAGAGTTATGTCAGTGTGTGGATTGAGTTATGTCAGTGTGTGGATACAGTTATGTCAGTGTGTGGATATAGTTATGTAAGTGTATGAATAGAGTTATGTCAGTGTGTGGATAAAGTTCTGTGAATGTGTGGATAGAGTTCTGTGAGTGTGTGGATAGAGTTCTGTGAGTGTGTGGATAGAGTTATTTCAGTGTGTGATAGAGTTCTGTTATGTGTGGATAGAGTTCTGTAAGTGTGTGGATAGAGTTCTGTCAGTGTGTGGATAGAGTTATGTCAGTGTGTGGATAGAGTTCTGTGAATGTGTGGATAGAGTTATGTCAGTGTGTAGATAGAGTTCTGTGAAAGTGTGGATAAAGTTCTGTCAGTGTGTGGATAGAGTTCTGTTCAGTGTGTGGATAGAGTTCTGTCAGTGTGTGGATAGAGTTCTGTCAGTGTGTGGATAGAGTTCTGTCAGTGTGTGGATAGAGTTCTGTCAGTGTGTAGATAGAGTTCTGTGAGTGTGTGGATAGAGTTCTGTCAGTGTGTGGATAGAGTTATGTCAGTGTGTGGATTGAGTTATGTCAGTGTGTGGATACAGTTCTGTCAGTGTGTGGATATAGTTATGTAAGTGTATGAATAGAGTTATGTCAGTGTGTGGATAAAGTTCTGTGAATGTGTGGATAGAGTTCTGTCAGTGTGTGGATAGAGTTCTGTGAGTGTGTTGATAGAGTTCTGTGAGTGTGTGGATAGAGTTATGTCAGTGTGTGGATTGAGTTATGTCAGTGTGTGGATACAGTTCTGTCAGTGTGTGGATGAGTTATGTAAAGTGTATGAATAGAGTTATGTCAGTGTGTGGATAAAGTTCTGTGAATGTGTGGATAGAGTTATGTGAGTGTGTGGATAGAGTTCTGTGAGTGTGTGGATAGAGTTATGTCAGTGTGTTGATAGAGTTATGTTATGTGTGGATAGAGTTCTGTAAGTGTGTGGATAGAGTTCTGTCAGTGTGTGGATAGAGTTCTGTCAGTGTGTGGATAGAGTTCTGTGAATGTGTGGATAGAGTTATGTCAGTGTGTAGATAGAGTTCTGTGAAAGTGTGGATAAAGTTCTGTCAGTGTGTGGATAGAGTTCTGTTATGTGTGTGGATAGAGTTCTGTAAGTGTGTGGATAGAGTTATGTGAGTGTGTGGATAGAGTTCTGTGAGTGTGTGGATAGAGTTATGTCAGTGTGTGGATTGAGTTATGTCAGTGTGTGGATACAGTTATGTCAGTGTGTGGATATAGTTATGTAAGTGTATGAATAGAGTTATGTCAGTGTGTGTAGATAGAGTTCTGTGAAAGTGTGGATAGAGTTCTGTCGGTGTGTGGATAGAGTTCTGTCAGTGTGTGGATAGAGTTCTGTCAGTGTGTGGATAGAGTTCTGTCAGTGTGTGGATAGAGTTCTGTCAGTGTGTGGATAGAGTTCTGTGAGTGTGTGGATAGAGTTCTGTCAGTGTGTGGATAGAGTTATGTCAGTTTGTGATAGAGTTCTGTCAGTGTGTGGATAGAGTTCTGTGAGTGTGTGGATAGAGTTCTGTGAATGTGTGGATATAGTTCTGTGAATGTGTGGATAGTATTCTGTGAGTGTGTGGATAGAGTTCTGTGAATGTTTGGATGGAGTTCCGTCAGTGTGTGGATAGAGTTCTGTCAGTGTGTGGATAGACTTATGTCGGTGTGTAGATAGAGTTCTGTGAATGTGTGGATAGAGTTCTGTGAGTGTGTGGATAGAGTTCTGTCAGTGTGTGGATAGAGTTCTGTGAGTGTGTGGATAGAGTTCTGTCAGTGTGTGGATAGAGTTCTGTGAATGTGTGGATAGAGTTATGTCAGTGTGTAGATAGAGTTCTGTGAAAGTGTGGATAAAGTTATGTCAGTGTGTGGATAGAGTTCTGTTATGTGTGGATAGAGTTCTGTAAGTGTGTGGATATAGTTCTGTCAGTGTGTGGATAGAGTTCTGTGAGTGTGTTGATAGAGTTCTGTGAGTGTGTGGATAGAGTTATGTCAGTGTGTGGATTGAGTTATGTCAGTGTGTGGATACAGTTCATGTCAGTGTGTGGATATAGTTATGTAAGTGTATGAATAGAGTTATGTCAGTGTGTGGATAAAGTTCTGTGAATGTGTGGATAGAGTTATGTGAGTGTGTGGATAGAGTTCTGTGAGTGTGTGGATAGAGTTATTTCAGTGTGTTGGATAGAGTTCTGTTATGTGTGGATAGAGTTCTGTAGTGTGTGGATAGAGTTCTGTCAGTGTGTGGATAGAGTTATGTCAGTGTGTGTGGATAGAGTTCTGTGAATGTGTGGGATAGAGTTATGTCAGTGTGTAGATAGAGTTCTGTCAATAGAGTGTGGATATAAGTTCTGTCGGTGTGTGGATAGAGTTCTGTCAGTGTGTGGATAGAGTTCTGTCAGTGTGTGGATAGAGTTCTTCTGTCAGTGTGTGGATCGTTCTTCTGTCAGTGTGGATATAGAGTTCTGTCAGTGTGTGATAGAGTTCTGTGAGTGTGTGGATAGAGTTCTGTCAGTGTGTGGATAGAGTTATGTCAGTGTGTGGATAGAGTTCTGTCAGTGTGTGGATAGAGTTCTGTGAGTGTGTGGATAGAGTTCTGTGAATGTGTGGATAGAGTTCTGTGAATGTGTGGATAGAGTTCTGTGAGTGTGTGGATAGAGTTCTGTGAATGTTTGGTGGAGTTATGTCAGTGTGTGGATAGAGAGTTGTCAGTGAGTGTGGATAGAGTTCTGTGAGTGTGTGGATAGTGTTCTGTCAGTGTGTGGATAGAGTTCTGTGAGTGTGTGGATAGAGTTATGTCGGTGTGTAGATAGAGTTCTGTGAATGTGTGGATAGAGTTCTGTGAGTGTGTGGATAGAGTTCTGTCAGTGTGTGGATAGAGTTCTGTGAGTGTGTGGATAGTGTTCTGTCAGTGTGTGGATAGAGTTCTGTGAGTGTGTGGATAACCTTCAACTGTAGGTCTGTTGTTTGAATAATATTTAATCAGAATGCAGAGCACTACCTTGGCCTCTCTCTCTCTCTCGCTGTCTCGCTCTCTCCCTCCCTCCCTCTCTCGCTCTCTCTCCCTCTCTCTCTCTCGCTCTCTCCCTCTCCCTCTCTCTCTCTCTCTCTCTCTCTCTCTCTCTCTCTCTCTCTCTTTCTCGCTGTCTCTCTCTCTCCCTCCCTCTCTCGCTCTCTCTCTCCCTCTCTCTCTCTCGCTCTCTCCCTCTCTCTCTCTCTCTCTCTCTCTCTCTCTCTCTCTCTCTCTCTCTCTCTCTCTCTCTCTCTCTTCTCTCTCTCTCTCTCTCTCTCTCTCAATTCAATTCAATTCAATTCAATTTAAGGGCTTTATTGGCATGGGAAACGTGTGTTAACATTGCCAAAGCAAGTGAAGTAGATAGTAAACAAAAGTGAAATAAACAATAAACATTAACACTAAACAATACACTCAGAAATTACAAAAGAATAAATACATTTCAAATGTCAAATTATGTCTATATACAGTGTTGTAACAATATGCAAATAGTTAAAGTACAAATGGGAAAATAAATATACATAAATATGGGTTGTATTTACAATGGTGTTTGTTCTTCACTGGTTGCCCTTTTCTTGTGGCAACAGGTCACAAATCTTGCAGCTGTGATGGCACACTGTGGTTTTTCACCCAATAGATAAGGGAGTTTATCAAATTGGGTTTTGTTTTCGAATTCTTTGTGGATCGCTGTAATCTGAGGGAAATATGTGTCTCTAATATGGTCATACATTTGGCAGGAGGTTAGGAAGTGCAGCTCAGTTTCCACCTCATTTTGTGGGCAGTGTGTACATAGCCTGTCTTCTCTTGAGAGCCAGTTCTGCTACGGCGGCCTTTCTCAATAGCAAGGCTATGCTCACTGAGTCTGTACATAGTCAAAGCTTTCCTTAAGTTTCTCTATCTCTCTCTTACTCTCTCTCTCTGTCTCTGTCTCTGTCTCTGTCGCCATCTCTCTCTCTCTCTCTCTCTCTCTCTCTTTCTCTCTCTCTCTCTCTCTCTCTCTCTCTCTCTCTTTCTCTCTCTCTCTCTCTCTCTCTCTCTTTCTCTCTCTTTCTCTCTCTCTTTCTCTCTCAAGGTGTCACACCCTGACCTTGAGAACCCTGTTCTTCTCTAGTAAGTTTGGTCAAGTTGTGAATGTTGTTATATATTTCTATGTTGGACGGGTGTGGTTCCCAATCAGAGGCAGCTGTCGTTCGTTGTCTCTGATTGGGGATCATACTTAGGCAGCCATTTTGCCTACCTACAGTGAGGGAAAAAAGTATTTGATCCCCTGCTGATTTTGTACGTTTGCCCTCTGACAAAGAAATTATCAGTCTATAATTTTAATGGTAGGTTTATTTGAACAGTGAGAGACAGAATAACAACAAAGAAATCCAGAAAAACGCATGTCAAAAATGTTATAAATTGATTTGCATTTTAACGAGGGAAATAAGTATTTGACCCCATCTCAATCAGAAAGATGTTTGGCTCCCAGGTGTCTTTTATAGAGGTAACAAGCTGAGATTAGGAGCACACTCTTAATGGGAGTGCTCCTAATCTCAGCTTGTTACCTGTATAAAAGACACCTGTCCACAGAAGCAATCAATCAAACAGATTCCAAACTCTCCACCATGGCCAAGACCAAGGAGCTCTCCAAGGATGTCAGGGACAAGATTGTAGACCTACACAAGGCTGGAATGGGCTACAAGACCATCGCCAAGCAGCTTGGTGAGAAGGTGACAACAGTTGGTGCGATTACTCGCAAATGGAAGAAACACAAAATAACTGTCAATCTCCCTCGGCCTGGGGCTCCATGCAAGATCTCACCTCGTGGAGTTGCAATGATCATAAGAATGGTGAGGAATCAGCCCAGAACTACATGGGATGATCTTTTCAATGATCTCAAGGCAGCTGGGACCATAGTCACCAAGAAAACAATTGGTAACACACTACGCCATGAAGGACTGAAATCCTGCATTGCCCGCAAGGTCCCCCTGCTCAAGAAAGCACATATACAGGGTCGTCTGAAGTTTGCCAATGAACATCTGAATGATTTAGAGGAAAATTGGGTGAAAGTGTTGTGGTCAGATGAGACCATAATCGAGCTCTTTGGCATCAACTCAACTCGCCGTGTTTGGAGGAGGAGGAATGCTGCCTATGACCCCAAGAACACCATCCACACCGTCAAACATGGAGGTGGAAACAATTATGCTTTGGGGGTGTTTTTCTGCTAAGGGGACAGGACAACTTCACCGCATCAAAGGGACGATGGACGGGGCCATGTACCATCAAATCTTGGGTGAGAACCTCCTTCCCTCAGCCAGGGCATTGAAAATGGGTCGTGGATGGGTATTCGAGCATGACAATGACCCAAAACACACGGCCAAGGCAACAAAGGAGTGGCTCAAGAAGAAGCACATTAAGGTCCTGGAGTGGCCTAGCCAGTCTCCAGACCTTAATCCCTTAGAAAATATGTGGAGGGAGCTGAAGGTTCGAGTTGCCAAACGTCAGTCTCGAAACCTTAATGACTTGGAGAAGATCTGCAAAGAGGAGTGGAACAAAATACCTCCTGAGATGTGTGCAAACCTGGTGGCCAACTACAAGAAACGTCTGACCTCTGTGATTGCCAACAAGGGTTTTGCCACCAAGTACTAAGTCATGTTTTGCAGAGGGGTCAAATACTTATTCCCTTCATTAAAATGCAAATCAATATAAAACATATTGACACGCGTATTTCTGGATTTTGTTGTTGTTATTCTGTCTATCACTGTTCAAATAAACCTACCATTAAAATTATAGACTGATCATGTCTTTGTCAGTGGGCAAACGTACAAAATCAGCAGGGGATCAAATACTTTTTTCCCTCACTGTATGTTGTGGGATCTTGTTTCTGTTTAGGCTTGTTGCTGTTAGCCTTTAGAACTTCACTTTCTGTTGCTTTTGTTATTTTGTCAAGTGTTTATTTAATAAATTAAACATGTACGCATACCACGCTGCACCTTGGTTTATAGTTTTGTATTATTCTCTACCTAAATCCCAGACACTCCATTTAGTATGATACTGTATGTTACGTTTCGTATGATCTGTATTCATTTGTGGATGTCCATCATCCATTTCTTATGATACGTTACGAATTACAATTGGTATTATATATTACGAATGTGCAAAACGTACAATATGTTACGAATTTGTAAAATGTATGATATGTTACAAATTCTAGCTAGATAGCTAGGTGGCTAACGTTAGCTAGTTGGCTAACGTTAGCTAGGCTAGGGCTTAGCGTTAGGGGTTAGGGTGAAGGTTAGGGTCATCCAAACAAACACAGGAGCTAATAAGAATGGCAAAATGGAAACTAATGAACAGGGACACTGCTGGCTGGGTCTTCTTGGTGGTCAGTAAGTAACATATAGCTGTCTGGGTCTCCTGGGTGGTTAGTAAGTAACATATAGCTGTCTGGGTCTCCTGGGTGGTCAGTAAGTAACATATAGCTGTCTGGGTCTCCTAGGTAGTCAGTAAGTAACATATAGCTGTCTGGGTCTCCTGGGTGGTCAGTAAGTAACATATAGCTGTCTGGGTCTCCTGGGTGGTCAGCTCCCTCCAAAGATTTTCTATGGGGTTGAGTTCTGGAGACTGGCTAGGCCACTCCAGGACCTTGAAATGCTTCTTACGAAGTCACTCCTTCGTTGACCGGGCGGTGTGTTTGGGATCATTGTCATGCTGAAAGACCCAACCACGTTTCATCTTCAATGCCCTTGCTGATGGAAGGAGGTTTTCACTCAAAATCTCACGATACATGGCCCCATTCATTCTTTCCTTTACACGGATCAGTCGTCCTGGTCCCTTTGCAGAAAAACAGCCCCAAAGCATGATGTTTCCACCCCCATGCTTCACAGTCGGTATGGTGTTCTTTGGATGCAACTCAGCATTCTTTGTCCTCCAAACACGACGAGTTGAGTTTTTACCAAAAAGTTATATTTTGGTTTCATCTGACCATATTATATTCTCCCAATCCTCTTCTGGATCATCCACATGCACTCTAGCAAACTTCAGACGGGCCTGGACATGTATTGGCTTAAGCAGGGGGACACGTCTGGCACTGCAGGATTCCCTGGCGGCGTAGTGTGTTACTGATGGTAGGCTTTGTTACTTTGGTCCCAGCTCTCTGCAGGTCATTCACTAGGTCCCCCCGTGTGGTTCTGGGATTTTTGCTCACCGTTCTTCTGATCATTTTGACCCCACGGGGTGAGATCTTGCGTGGAGCCCCAGATCGAGGGAGATTATCATTGGTCTTGTATGTCTTCCATTTCCTAATAATTGCTCCCACAGTTGATTTCTTCAAACCAAGCTGCTTACCTATTGCAGATTCAGTCTTCCCAGCCTGGTGCAGGTCTACAATTTTGTTTCTGGTGTCCTTTGACAGCTCTTTGGTCTTGGCCATAGTGGAGTTTGGAGTGTGACTGTTTGAGGTTGTGGACAGGTCTTTTATACTGATAACAAGTTCAAACAGGTGCCATTAATACAGGTAACGAGTGGAGGACAGAGGAGCCTCTTAAAGAAGAAGTTACAGGTCTGTGAGAGCCAGAAATCTTGCTTGTTTGTAGGTGACCAAAAACTTATTTTCCACCATAATTTGAAAATAAATTAATTAAAAATCCTACAATGTGATTTTCTGGATTTCTTTTCCTTAATTTGTTTGTCATAGTTGACGTGTACCTATGATGAAAATTACAGGCCTCTCTCATCTTTTTAAGTGGGAGAACTTGCACAATTGGTGGCTGACTAAATACTTTTTTCCCCCACTGTAGCTGTCTGGGTGTCTTGGGTGGTCAGTAAGTAACATCTAGCTGTCTGGATCTCCTGGGTGGTCAGTAAGTAACATATAGCTGTCTGGGTCTCCTAGGTAGTCAGTAAGTTACAAAGTCATTGTCGTCTATATGTAATTCACCACCGTACAGACAGCAGACAGAGCCAAGCCGTTGATGCATTTTTCTGTACCACTCTGTCTGTACCGGTGTGATTATCAGTATAGATTCTGTACAGCGCCGGTATGATTATCAGTATAGATTCTGTACAGCGCCGGTATGATTATCAGTATAGATACTGGGCAGCGCTGGTACGATTATCAGTATAGATTCTGGGCAGCGCCGATATGATTATCAGTATAGATTCTGTACAGCACCGGTGTGATTATCAGTATAGATTCTGTACAGCTCCGGTATGATTATCAGTATAGATTCTGGGCAGCGCCGGTATGATTATCAGTATAGATTCTGTACAGCACCGGTATGATTATCAGTATAGATACTGGCAGCGCTGGTATATGATTATTATCAGTATAGATTCTGTACAGCGCTGGTATGATTATCAGTATAGATTCTGGGCAGCGGCGGTATGATTATCAGTATAGATTCCGGGCAGCGCTGGTATGATTATCAGTATAGATTCTGGGCAGCGCCGGTATGATTATCAGTATAGATTTTGGGAAGCGCTGGTATGATTATCAGTATAGATTCTGGGCAGCACCGGTATGATTATCAGTATAGATTCTGTACAGCGCCGGTATGATTATCAGTATAGATACTGGGCAGCGCTGGTACGATTATCAGTATAGATTCTGGGCAGCGCCGATATGATTATCAGTATAGATTCTGTACAGCACCGGTGTGATTATCAGTATAGATTCTGTACAGCTCCGGTATGATTATCAGTATAGATTCTGGGCAGCGCCGGTATGATTATCAGTATAGATTCTGTACAGCACCGGTATGATTATCAGTATAGATACTGGCAGCGCTGGTATGATTATCAGTATAGATTCTGTACAGCGCTGGTATGATTATCAGTATAGATTCTGGGCAGCGGCGGTATGATTATCAGTATAGATTCTGGGCAGCGCTGGTATGATTATCAGTATAGATTCTGGGCAGCGCCGGTATGATTATCAGTATAGATTTTGGGAAGCGCTGGTATGATTATCAGTATAGATTCTGGGCAGCGCCGGTATGATTATCAGTATAGATACTGGGCAGCGGCGGTATGATTATCAGTATAGATTCTGGGCAGCGCCGGTATGATTATCAGTATAGATTTTGGGAAGCGCTGGTATGATTATCAGTATAGATTCTGGGCAGCGCCGGTATGATTATCAGTATAGATTCTGGGCAGCGCCGGTATGATTATCAGTATAGATTTTGGGAAGCGCTGGTATGATTATCAGTATAGATTCTGGGCAGCGCCGGTATGATTATCAGTATAGATACTGGGCAGCGGCAGTATGATTATCAGTATAGATTCTGGGCAGCGCTGGTATGATTATCAGTATAGATTCTGGGCAGCGCCGGTATGATTATCAGTATAGATTCTGGGCAGCGCCGGTATGATTATCAGTATAGATTCTGGGCAGTGACTATATTATCAGTATAGATTCTGGGCAGTGACTATATTATCAGTATAGATTCTGGGCAGTGACTATATTATCAGTATAGATTCTGGGCAGTGACTATATTATCAGTATAGATTCTGGGCAGTGACTATATTATCAGTATAGATTCTGGGCAGTGACTATATTATCAGTATAGATTCTGGGCAGTGACTATATTATCAGTATAGATTCTGTACAGCGGCTGTAGACCCTGGGCTGGTGTGGATTTCAGCTCCACTGCAAGTGGACAGCACCCATGCAGATTTGAACGTTAATCTAAGTTTACTGGGGAAAGAGCTGCTGAATATTTCAGCTCCATGGACAGCACCTTAGTGTGGATCCTCTTG
The DNA here is from genome assembly GCA_036851935.1 of Coregonus suidteri. Lineage (NCBI taxonomy): Eukaryota > Metazoa > Chordata > Actinopteri > Salmoniformes > Salmonidae > Coregonus > Coregonus suidteri. Next base: position 5,971,977 of record CM072234.1, read on the forward strand.
CTGTTTGTCCAGTCTAGAAGATTTCTTCCTTTTCCGTTTTCTGATCTGTCATGGGTCTTCGTATTTTTATTTTATTTCACACTTATTTCACCAGGCAGGTCAGTTAAGAACAGATTCTTATTTACATTGACGGCCTCTTGCTCCTGATGACTCCTATTTCAGACTATGTTTAGGTGTTTATTTGTTTGTGTGTGTGCGTGTGCATATGTGTCTCTGATTAATCTATTATAACTAAGTCATTTGACTTCAAAATAAAGGTTTCCTGCATACTGATTCCTACTCCATAACACCTCTAAATAGAGATTAACCAATTTCTAACTCCGAAAAACGTTTATTGAATGTGAATGGAAATGTGAATGCGTGTTTTTCTCTTCCAGACGGTACGCCATGGCTTCCCCTACCAGCCCACCTGCCTGGCCTTCGACCCCGTCCAGAAGATCCTAGCCATCGGCTCCAGAACAGGAGGCATACGGATGTATCCTTCCCTTCCCCCAGCCCTACTCTCTTCATCCCTCTTCTCCTCTGCTGTCATGGCTGTCGTTCTGTGTTGCGCTGTTTTCATGGCTGTCATATCGCGGAGACAAACCTGTCTGTTTGTCAGCTCGTGCTCCCAGGATGCACCTGAGCCTTCCCGCGTCCCCAGGTAGGAGATTATACTGTCATGTATCTAGCCTCATCCTGCTCCTAGAGCCAGGCCCTCTTTACCCATCAGCCACTGGGGATCGGCACAGAGCTGGCTCCTCCATACCCATCAGCCACTGAGCATCCACTTAGGAGTAAGGAGGACAGGCCTGGGTAATAACATCAGTGATAGACATTAGCAAATCCCTATAGCTGCTGAGGGAGAGGAGAATGTTTGTGTGTGTGTGTGTGTGTGTTTGAGAGAGAGAGAGAGAGAGAGAGAGAGAGAGAGAGAGAGAGAGAGAGAGAGAGAGAGAGAGAGAGAGAGAGAGAGAGAGAGAGAGAGAGAGAGAGAGAGAGAGAGAGAGAGAGAGAGAGAGAGAGAGAGAGAGAGAGAGAGAGAGAGAGAGAGAGAGAGAGAGAGAGAGAGAGAGAGAGAGAGAGAGAGAGAGAGAGAGAGAGAGAGAGAGAGAGAGAGAGAGAGAGAGAGAGAGAGAGAGAGAGAGAGAGAGAGAGAGAGAGAGAGAGAGAGGAGAGAGAGAGAGAGAGAGAGAGAGAGAGAGAGAGAGAGAGAGAGAGAGAGAGAGAGAGAGAGAGAGAGAGAGAGAGAGAGAGAGAGAGAGAGAGAGAGAGAGAGAGAGAGAGAGAGAGAGAGAGAGCTCTCCAACATGTGTTCTTCTTCTCCACAGTACACTGCAGTTCATTTCATTTCTATAACTCATCTTGACCTGTTGGCTAATAGCCACATCGCTGTATGGAGCCCCTTCCTTGCATTGTGAAAAGACCTTGTGGTTCTAATCAATGTTGTTTGTATTCAACATATTCTCTCCAGACACACAAAGATCCAAGGACAGCTGTAGGAGAGGCTGTAGCAGGAAAAAACATGTTTAATGTACGTCAGTTTTAGACAGTGTTTGTAACTCATTGAATATTGATCTAATATTGAAGGCTGACAGTCTGGTTCACCTCTAAGTATGTGTCCAACAGGTCTGCAGCTATATGTCCTTCCTCACAGTGGAAGCTCAGTGATTAATAACGGATTCACTACATGGAACAACAGATAGTCCCCCCCCAAAAAAAAAAATCTAAAGGAAGTTGGTTCTAAAGTGTCTGTCCTATATCTGAGAGATATAACAAAGATCAGGAAACATTTGTTCTTGTATTTTCTACGTGTATTTAAACCCTTATTTTTGGCACTTAACTGTCTCCAAATATACTTCCATTCATTTTTTCAACTGTTGAGGCCTGTGTGCATCCTAGAGCAAAACAACCGACATGTACATGTTCGTGAGAGTCTCATCTTTCCATAGATGGGTCACAATCATTTTTTCAAAACCATTCAGATGCTAAAGACGATTTTGTGAGACGGACGGATTTCGGGATGTCACATGGTCTGACAAACACTGCTCTAGCTCTGTCACCTTTCACCACAGATGCGGTAGTGCGACGTCGCTAGATGTTGTGGAATGAGACACATCCAATGCAAAAAACTGATATCTCTAGATTAAACTGACAGATTTGTTTTGTTATGTGTCAGACCCCAGTAAGACAAGCTGTCACCCTTGGCGTCGGCTAATGGGGATTCTAATAAATCAAATAAAAAATCACTACCCAGCCACAACACTACCCAGCCACAACACTATTCAGCCTAACACTACCCAGCCATAACACTACCCAGCCATAACACTACCCACCCCTAACACTACCCAGCCACAACACTATTCAGCCTAACACTACCCAGCCATAACACTACCCACCCCTAACACTACCCAGCCACAACACTACCCAGCCATAACACTACCCAGCCACAACACTACCCAGCCACAACACTACCCAGCCACAACACTACCCAGCCACAACACTACCCAGCCACAACACTACCCAGCCTAACACTACCCAGCCATAACACTACCCAGCCACAACACTACCCAGCCACAACACTACCCAGCCACAACACTACCCAGCCACAACACTACCCAGCCACAACACTACCAGCCTAACACTACCCAGCCACAACACTACCCAGCCACAACACTACCCAGCCTAACACTACCCAGCCACAACACTACCCAGCCACAACACTACCCAGCCACAAACACTACCCAGCCTAACACTACCCAGCCACAACACTACCCAGCCATAACACTACCCAGCCACAACACTACCCAGCCACAACACTACCCAGCCACAACACTACCCAGCCTAACACTACCCAGCCATAACACTACCCAGCCATAACACTACCCAGCCACAACACTATTCAGCCTAACACTACCCAGCCACAACACTACCCAGCCACAACACTATTCAGCCATAACACTACCCAGCCATAACACTACCCAGCCATAACACTACCCAGCCACAACACTACCCAGCCACAACACTATTCAGCCTAACACTACCCAGCCACAACACTACCCAGCCATAACACTACCCAGCCACAACACTATTCAGCCACAACACTATTCAGCCACAACACTACCCAGCCACAACACTACCCAGCCACAACACTACCCAGCCACAACACTACCCAGCCATAACACTACCCAGCCATAACACTACCCAGCCTAACACTACCCAGCCACAACACTACCCAGCCTAACACTACCCAGCCTAACACTACCCAGCCTAACACTACCCAGCCATAACACTACCCAGCCTAACACTACCCAGCCTAACACTACCCAGCCTAACACTACCCCAGCCTAACACTACCCAGCCATAACACTACCCAGCCACAACACTACCCAGCCTAACACTACCCAGCCTAACACTACCCAGCCATAACACTACCCAGCCATAACACTACCCAGCCACAACACTATTCAGTCATAACACTACCCAGCCACAACACTACCCAGCCATAACACTACCCAGCCATAACACTACCCAGCCATAACACTACCCACCCATAACACTACCCAGCCATAACACTACCCAGCCATAACACTACCCAGCCACAACACTACCCAGCCACAACACTACCCAGCCATAACACTACCCAGCCACAACACTACCCAGCCATAACACTACCCAGCCATAACACTACCCAGCCACAACACTACCCAGCCTAACACTACCCTGCCATAACACTACCCAGCCACAACACTACCCAGCCTAACACTACCCAGCCTAACACTACCCAGCCTAACACTACCCAGCCATAACACTACCCAGCCTAACACTACCCAGCCTAACACTACCCAGCCTAACACTACCCAGCCACAACACTACCCAGCCACAACACTACCCAGCCATAACACTACCCAGCCATAACACTACCCAGCCACAACACTACCCAGCCTAACACTACCCAGCCAAAACATTACCCAGCCACAACACTACCCAGCCACGCCTCTCAATAACACCATGGGACGCTTAATGTCCCCCAATACAACTCTGACACACAGCCCGGAGCCACGTCTCTCAATAACACCATGGGACGCTTAATTTCCCCCAATACAAATGCATTATGAGGCATTTTCACAAGTGACAGGTCCATGATTGGAGTTTCAAACCCACTATCCCCCGCCATGCCACGCTGGTGAAACCCCCTGAATTGGGCCAGCCCTTAAAGCCCCTCTATTGGTAATGCAGCCAATCAAGATGCTCTCAATCTTGCAGCTGTATACTTTATTGAGGATTTGAGGGTTCATGCCAAATCTTTTCAGATGAGGGGAAGAGGCATTGTTGTGCCTTATTCATGACTGTGTGGGTGTGTTTGGACCATGATAATTCCTTAGTGATGTGGACACCGAGGAACTTGAAGCTCTCGATCCTCTCCACTACCGCCCCGTCGATGTGGATGGGGGCGTGCTCGGCCCTTCGTTTCACGTAGTCCAAGATCAGCTCCTTTGTCTTCCTGACGTTGATGGAGAGGTTGTTGTCCTGGCATCACACTGCCAGGTCACCGACCTCCTCCCTATAGGCTGTCTCATCGTTGTTGGTGATCAGGCCAGCCAAATCAAATCAAATCAAATCAAATTGTATTGGTCACATGCGCCGAATACAACAGGTGCAGACATTACAGTGAAATGCTTACTTACAGCCCTTAACCAACAGTGCATTTATTTTAAACGAAAAAAGTAAAAAAAATATATATAAAAATAAAATAAAAGTGTTGAGAAAAAAAAGAGCAGAAGTAAAATAAAGTGACAGTAGGGAGTCTATATATACAGGGGGGTACCGTTGCAGAGTCAATGTGCGGGGGCACCGGCTAGTTGAGGTAGTTGAGGTAATATGTACATGTGGGTAGAGTTAAAGTGACTATGCATAAATACTTAACAGAGTAGCAGCAGCGTAAAAAGGATGGGGTGGGGGGGCAGTGCAAATAGTCCGGGTAGCCATGATTAGCTGTTCAGGAGTCTTATGGCTTGGGGGTAGAAGCTGTTGAGAAGTCTTTTGGACCTAGACTTGGCACTCCGGTACCGCTTGCCGTGCGGTAGCAGAGAGAATAGTCTATGACTAGGGTGGCTGGAGTCTTTGACAATTTTGAGGGCCTTCCTCTGACACCGCCTGGTATAGAGGTCCTGGATGGCAGGAAGCTTTGCCCCAGTGATGTACTGGGCCGTACGCACTACCCTCTGTAGTGCCTTGCGGTCGGAGGCCAAGCAGTTGCCATACCAGGCGGTGATGCAACCAGTCAGGATGCTCTCGATGGTGCAGCTGTAGAATTTTTTGAGGATCTGAGGACCCATGCCAAATCTTTTTAGTCTCCTGAGGGGGAATAGGTCGTGATGTCAGCAAACTTAATGATGGTGTTGGAGTCGTGCGTGGCCACAAAGTCGTGGGTGAACAGGGAGTACAGGAGGGGACTAAGCACGCACCCCTGAAGGGCCCCCGTGTTGAGGGTCAGTGTGGCGGATGTGTTGTTGCCTACCCTTACCACCTGGGGGCGACCCATCAGGAAGTCTATGATCTAGTTGCAGAGGGATTTGTTCAGTCCCAGGGTCCTGAGCCTAGTTACTGATGAGCTTGGAGGGGTCAATGGTGTTGAATGCTGAGCTGTAGTCAATGAACAGCATTCTCACATTGGTGTTCATGTTGTCCAGGTGGGGAAAAGCAGTGTGGAGTGTGCAATAGAGATTGTGTCGTCTGTGGATCTGTTGGGGTGTTATGCAAATTAGGGTGTGTCCAGGGTGTCTGGGATGATGGTATTGATGTGAGCCATTACCAGCCTTTAAAAGCATTTCATGGCTACAGATGTGAGTGCTATGGGGCGATAGTCTTTCAGACAGGTCACCCTGGCGTTCTTGGGCACAGGGACTATGGTGGTCTGCGTGAAACATGTACAGTGCCTTAAGAAAGTATTCAGACCCCTTGACTTTTTCCACATTTTGTTAGGTTACAGCCTTATTCTAAAATGGATTACATTGTTTTTTTCCCCCTCATCAATCTACACAATATACCCCATAATGACAAAGCAAAAACAGTTTTTTTTGAAATGTTTGCTAATTTATTAAAAATAAAGAAAACTGAAATATCACATTTACATAAATATTCAGCCCCTTTACTCAGTACTTGCAAAAATCTCTGAAGCTAGAGACTCTTATCTCCCTCACTAACTTTAAGCATCAGTTGTCAGAGCACCTTACCGATCACTGCACCTGTACACAGCCCATCTGAAATTAGCCCACCCAACTACCTCATCCCTATATTGTTATTTATTTTGCTCTTTTGCACCCCAGTATCTCTATTTGCACATAATCTCTTGCACATCTAGCATTCGAGTGTTAATACTATTGTAATTATTTTGCACTATAGCCTATTTATTGCCTTACCTCCATAACTTGCTACATTTGCACACACTGTATATATATTTTCTGTTGTATTTTGACTTTATGTTTTTTACCCCATATGTAACTCTGTGTTGTTTTTATTGCACTGCTTTGCTTTATCTTGGCCAGGTCACAGTTGTAAATGAGAACCTGTTCTCAACTGGCTTACCTGGTTAAATAAAGGTGAAATAAAAAATAAAAAAAAATACTTTGTTGAAGCACCTTTGGCAGCGATTACAGCCTTGAGTCTTCTTGGGTATGACGCTACAAGCTTGGCACACCTGTATTTGGGGAGTTTCTCCCATTCTTCTCTGCAGATCCTCTCAAGCTCTGTCAGGTTGGATGGGGAGTGTTGCTGCACAGCTATTTTCAGGTCTCTCCAGAGATGTTAGATCGGATTTGAGTCCGGGCTCTTGCTGGGCCACTCAACAACATTGAGAGACTTGTCCCGAAGCCACTCCTGGCCCGATTGGTGGAGATGTGTAAAGATGGTTGTCCTTTCTGGAAGGTTCTCCAATCTCCACAAAGGGACTCTAGAGCTCTGTCAGAGTGATCATCGGGTTCTTGGTCACCTCCCTGACCAAGGCCCTTCTTCCCCGATTGCTCAGTTTGGGCCGGGCGCGGCCAGCTCTAGGAAGAGTCTTGGTGATTCAAAACTTCTTCCATTTCAGAATGATGGAAGCCACTGTGTTCTTGGGGACCTTCAATGCTGCAGAAATGTTTTGGTACCCTTCCCCAGATCTGTGCCTCGATACAATCCTGTCTCGGAGCTCTACGGACAATTCCTTCAACTTCATGGCTTGGTTTTTGCTCTGACATGCACTGTCAACTGTGGGACCTTATATAGACGAGTGTGTGCCTTTCCAAATCATGTCCAATCAATTGAATTTACCACAGGTGGACTCCAATCAAGTTGTAAAAACATCTCAAGGATGATCAATGGTAGCAGGATGTACCTGCGCTCAATTTTGTGTCTCATAGCAAAGGGTCTGAATACTTATGTAAATAAGCTATTTCTGTTTTAATTTTTTTTAATAAATGTGCTAAAATTTCTACAAACCTGTTTTCGCTTTGTCAATATGTGGTATTGTGTGTAGATTGAGGATTTTTATTTATTTATTTAATCCATTTTAGAATAAGGCTGTAAAGTAACAGAATGTGGAAAAAGTCAAGGGGTCTGAATACTTTCCAAAGGCACTGTAAGTATTACAGACTGGTTGAGGGAGAGGTTGAAAATGTCAGTGAAGACAATTTCCAGCTGGTCAGTGCATGCTCTGAGTACGCATCCTAGTAATCCGTCTGGCCCTGCAACCTTGTGAATGTTAACCTGTTTAAAGTTCTTACTCACATCGGCCACGGAGAGCGAGATCACACAGTCATCCGGAACAGCTGCTGCTCTCATGCATGGTTCAGCGTTGTGCCCTGCCACATCTGATGAGCGTCAGAGCCGGCATAGGAGGATTCGATCTTAGTCCTGTTTTGACGTTTTTACTGTTTTTGATGGCTTGTCGGAGGTCATAGCAGGATTTATTTTAAGTGTCGGGATTAGTGTCCCGTTCCTTACAAGCGGCAGCTGTCGCCTTTCGCTCAGTGTGGATGTTGTCTGTAATCCATGGCTTCTGGTTGGGATATGTATGTACGGTCACTGTGGGGACAATGTCGTCGATGCACTTATTAATGAATCCGGTGGCTGATGTGGTAAACTCCTCAATGTAATAGGACGAATCCCGGAACATATTCCAGTCTGTGCTAGCAAAACAGTCCTGTAGCTTAGCATTCGCTTCATCGGACCACTTCCATATTGAGCGTGTCACTGGTGCTTCCTGTTTGAGTTTTTGCTTGTAAACAGGAATCAGAAGGATAGAGTTATGGTCAGATTTGTCAAATGGAGGGTGAGGGAGAGAGCTTTGTATGTGTTTCTGTGTGTGGAGTAAATGTGATCTAGAGTTCTGCATAGCTGAAATGCTGGTAAAAATAAGAGGTAAGACGGATTTCAGTTTCCCTGCATTCAAATCACAGGCCACTAGGAGCACCGCCTCTGGATGAGCATTTTCTTGTGTCACACTCTGGCTCTGGGACTGTGTAGTTAGAGTCAGGGTGTATTTCATTTGGTGGTGTTGGGTATGGGTGCGTTTCATTTGTTTGTGTTTTTGGGGTAATTGGTCTTGTGACTCCCAATCGGAGGTAACGAGTGTCAGCTGTCGGCTCGTTATCTCTGATTGGGAGCCATATTTAAAGTGTGTGTTTTCACCTTGTGTTTGTGGGTTTTTGTTCCTTTGTTCCTGTGTTCCGTGTTTGTGTCACTGAGGACTTCACGATCGTGTTTTGTTTCGTTTTGTTTTCGTGTGTGCGCTTTCTTCAATAAAGTCATGTTCGTTCAACACGCTGCGCTTTGGTCCGCTCATTCTCAAGACGATCGTGACAGAAAAACCCACCATAAAAGGACCAAGCAGCGTGTCAAGCGGCAACAGGACCTACCTACACAGGATTTATGGACGCCTATCAAGGATTCTTGGACATGGGAGGAGATTTTGGATGGAAAGGGTCCTTGGGCACAACCGGGAGAATATCGCCGCCCTCGTGAAGAGCTGGAGGCAGCTGCAGCCGAGAGGAGGTGGTACGAGGAGGCAGCGCGGAGTCGAGGCTGGAAGCCCGTGGGTACTACCCAAGAATTTCTTGGGGGGGGGCTAAAAGGGAGTGTGGCGAAGTCAGGTAGGAGACCTGCGCCTACTCCCTGTACTTACCGTGGAGAGCGAGAGTACGGGCAGACACCATGTTACGCAGTAGAGCGCATGGTGTCTCCTGTACGCAGGCATAGCCCGGTGCGGTACATTCCAGCTCCTCGTATTGGCCGGGCTAGATTGAGCGTTGAGCCGGATGTCATGAAGCCGGTCCCACGCAGCAGGCCACCAGTGCGTCTCCTCGGGCCGGCATACATGGCACCAGCCTTACGCATGGTTTCCCCGGTTCGCCTACATAGCCCGGTGCGGGTTATTCCTCCTTCCCGTACTGGTCGGGCGACGGGGAGCATACAACCAGGTAAGGTTGGGCAGGCTCAGTGCTCAAGGGAGCCAGTACGCCTGCACGGTCCGGTATTTCCGGCGCCACCTCCCCGCTCCAGCCCAGTACCACCAGTGCCTCCACCACGCACCAAGCCTCCTGTGTGTCCCCAGAGTCCTGTGCGTCCTGTTGCTACTCCCCGCACTAGCCCTGAGATGCGTGTCCTCAGCCCGGGACCACCAGTTTCCGGCACCACGCACTAGGCCTTGTGTGCGTCCCCAGGGTCCAGCATGCCCTGTTGCTACTCCCCGCACTAGCCCTGAGATGCGTGTTCTCAGCCCGGGACCACCAGTTCCGGCATCACGCACTAGGCCTTGTGTGCGTCCCCAGGGTCCAGCATGCCCTGTTGCTGCTCCTCGCAGTAGCCCTGAGATGCGTGGCCTCAGCCCGGTACCTCCAGTTCCGGCACTACGTTCCAGGCCTATAGGGCGTCTCGGCCGGCCAGAGTCTGCCGTCTGCCCAACGCCGTCTGAACTGTCCGTCTGCCAAGCACTGCCTGAACTGCCCGTCTGCCCAACGTCGTCTGAACTGTCCGTATGCCAAGCGCTGCATGAACTGCCCGTCTGCCCAACGCCGTCTGAACTGTCCGTTTGCCAAGCACTGCCTGAACTGCCCGTCTGCCCAACGCCGTCTGAACTGTCCGTATGCCAAGCGCTGCATGAACTGCCCGTCTGCCCAACGCCGTCTGAACTGTCCGTCTGCCAAGCACTGCATGAACTGCCCGTCTGCCCAACGCCGTCTGAACTGTCCGTCTGCCAAGCACTGCCTGAACTGCCCGTCTGCCCAACGCCGTCTGAACTGTCCGTATGCCAAGCGCTGCATGAACGGCCCGTATGTACTGAGCCTGCTAAGCCGCCAGTCTGCCATGAGCCTTCAGAGCCGTCCGCCAGACCGGAGCCGCTAAAGCCTTCCGCCAGACAGGAGCCGCTAAAGCCTTCCGCCAGACAGGATCAGCCAGAGCCTTCCGCCAGACATGATCAGCCAGAGCCTCCCGCCAGACAGGATCAGCCAGAGCCTTCCGCCAGACAGGATCAGCCAGAGCCTTCCGCCAGACAGGATCAGCCAGAGCCTTCCGCCAGACAGGATCAGCCAGAGCCTACCGCCAGACAAGATCAGCCAGAGCCTTCCGCCAGACGGGATCAGCCAGAGCCTTCCGCCAGACAGGATCAGCTAGAGCCTTCCGCCAGACGGGATCAGCCAGAGCCTTCCGCCCGACAGGATCAGCCAGAGCCTTCCGCCAGACAGGATCAGCCAGAGCCTTCTGCCAGACAGGATCAGCCAGAGCCTTCTGCCAGACAGGATCAGCCAGATCCGTCAGCTAGCCATGAGCAGCCAGATCCGTCAGCCAGCCATGAGCAGCCAGATCCGTCAGCCAGCCATGAGCAGCCAGATCCGTCAGCCAGCCATGAGCAGCCAGATCCGTCAGCCAGCCATGAGCAGCCAGATCCGTCAGCCAGCCATGAGCAGCCAGATCCGTCAGCCAGCCATGAGCAGCCAGATCCGTCAGCTAGCCATGAGCAGCCAGATCAGTCAGCCAGCCATGACCAGCCAGATCCATCAGCCAGCCATGAGCAGCCAGACCCGTCAGCGAGCCATGAGCAGCCAGATCCGTCAGCCAGCCATGAGCAGCCAGATCCGTCAGCCAGCCATGAGCAGCCAGATCCGTCAGCCAGCCATGAGCAGCCAGATCCGTCAGCCAGCCATGAGCAGCCAGATCCGTCAGCCAGCCATGAGCAGCCAGATCCGTCAGCCAGCCATGAGCAGCCAGATCCGTCAGCCAGCCATGAGCCGTCCAGCCGGGATCCGCCAGAGCCGTCCAGCCGGGATCCGCCGGAGCCGTCCAGCCGGGATCCGCCGGAGCCGTCCAGCCGGGATACGCCGGAGTCGTCCAGCCCGGGATTCGCCGGAGCCGTCCAGCCGGGATCCGCCGGAGCCGTCACATGGTCTGACAAACACTGCTCTAGCTCTGTCACCTTTCACCACAGATGCGGTAGTGCGACGTCGCTAGATGTTGTGGAATGAGACACATCCAATGCAAAAAACTGATATCTCTAGATTAAACTGACAGATTTGTTTTGTTATGTGTCAGACCCCAGTAAGACAAGCTGTCACCCTTGGCGTCGGCTAATGGGGATTCTAATAAATCAAATAAAAAATCACTACCCAGCCACAACACTACCCAGCCACAACACTATTCAGCCTAACACTACCCAGCCATAACACTACCCAGCCATAACACTACCCACCCCTAACACTACCCAGCCACAACACTACCCACCCCTAACACTACCCAGCCATAACACTACCCACCCCTAACACTACCCAGCCACAACACTATTCAGCCTAACACTACCCAGCCATAACACTACCCACCCCTAACACTACCCAGCCACAACACTATTCAGTCATAACACTACCCAGCCACAACACTACCCAGCCATAACACTACCCAGCCATAACACTACCCAGCCACAACACTACCCAGCCACAACACTACCCAGCCACAACACTACCCAGCCACAACACTACCCAGCCTAACACTACCCAGCCACAACACTACCCAGCCACAACACTACCCAGCCACAACACTACCCAGCCTAACACTACCCAGCCACAACACTACCCAGCCATACACTACCCAGCCACAACACTACCCAGCCACAACACTACCCAGCCACAACACTACCCAGCCTAACACTACCCAGCCATAACACTACCCAGCCATAACACTACCCAGCCACAACACTATTCAGCCTAACACTACCCTGCCACAACACTACCCAGCCATAACACTACCCAGCCACAACACTACCCAGCCACAACACTACCCAGCCATAACACTACCCAGCCATAACACTACCCAGCCACAACACTACCCAGCCTAACACTACCCTGCCATAACACTACCCAGCCACAACACTACCCAGCCTAACACTACCCAGCCTAACACTACCCAGCCTAACACTACCCAGCCTAACACTACCCAGCCATAACACTACCCAGCCTAACACTACCCAGCCTAACACTACCCAGCCTAACACTACCCAGCCACAACACTACCCAGCACAACACTACCCAGCCTAACACTACCCAGCCACAACACTACCCAGCCACAACACTACCCAGCCACAACACTACCCAGCCTAACACTACCCAGCCACAACACTACCCAGTCATAACACTACCCAGCCACAACACTACCCAGCCACAACACTACCCAGCCACAACACTACCCAGCCTAACACTACCCAGCCATAACACTACCCAGCCATAACACTACCCAGCCACAACACTATTCAGCCTAACACTACCCTGCCACAACACTACCCAGCCATAACACTACCCAGCCACAACACTACCCAGCCACAACACTACCCAGCCATAACACTACCCAGCCATAACACTACCCAGCCACAACACTACCCAGCCTAACACTACCCTGCCATAACACTACCCAGCCACAACACTACCCAGCCTAACACTACCCAGCCTAACACTACCCAGCCTAACACTACCCAGCCTAACACTACCCAGCCATAACACTACCCAGCCTAACACTACCCAGCCTAACACTACCCAGCCTAACACTACCCAGCCACAACACTACCCAGCCACAACACTACCCAGCCATAACACTACCCAGCCATAACACTACCCAGCCACAACACTACCCAGCCTAACACTACCCAGCCAAAAACTACCCAGCCACAACACTACCCAGCCACGCCTCTCAATAACACCATGGGACGCTTAATGTCCCCCAATACAACTCTGACACACAGCCCGGAGCCACGTCTCTCAATAACACCATGGGACGCTTAATTTCCCCCAATACAAATGCATTATGAGGCATTTTCACACAGTGACAGGTCCATGATTGGAGTTTCAAACCCACTATCCCCCGCCATGCCACGCTGGTGAAACCCCCTGCATTGGGCCAGCCCTTAAAGCCCCTCTATTGGTAATGCAGCCAATCAAGATGCTCTCAATCTTGCAGCTGTATACTTTATTGAGGATTTGAGGGTTCATGCCAAATCTTTTCAGATGTGGGGAAGAGGCATTGTTGTGCCTTATTCATGACTGTGTGGGTGTGTTTGGACCATGATAATTCCTTAGTGATGTGGACACCGAGGAACTTGAAGCTCTCGATCCTCTCCACTACCGCCCCGTCGATGTGGATGGGGGCGTGCTCGGCCCTTCGTTTCACGTAGTCCAAGATCAGCTCCTTTGTCTTCCTGACGTTGATGGAGAGGTTGTTGTCCTGGCATCACACTGCCAGGTCACCGACCTCCTCCCTATAGGCTGTCTCATCGTTGTTGGTGATCAGGCCAGCCAAATCAAATCAAATCAAATCAAATTGTATTGGTCACATGCGCCGAATACAACAGGTGCAGACATTACAGTGAAATGCTTACTTACAGCCCTTAACCAACAGTGCATTTATTTTAAACGAAAAAAGTAAAAAAAATATATATAAAAATAAAATAAAAGTGTTGAGAAAAAAAAGAGCAGAAGTAAAATAAAGTGACAGTAGGGAGGCTATATATACAGGGGGGTACCGTTGCAGAGTCAATGTGCGGGGGCACCGGCTAGTTGAGGTAGTTGAGGTAATATGTACATGTGGGTAGAGTTAAAGTGACTATGCATAAATACTTAACAGAGTAGCAGCAGCGTAAAAAGGATGGGGTGGGGGTGGCAGTGCAAATAGTCCGGGTAGCCATGATTAGCTGTTCAGGAGTCTTATGGCTTGGGGGTAGAAGCTGTTGAGAAGTCTTTTGGACCTAGACTTGGCACTCCGGTACCGCTTGCCGTGCGGTAGCAGAGAGAATAGTCTATGACTAGGGTGGCTGGAGTCTTTGACAATTTTGAGGGCCTTCCTCTGACACCGCCTGGTATAGAGGTCCTGGATGGCAGGAAGCTTTGCCCCAGTGATGTACTGGGCCGTACGCACTACCCTCTGTAGTGCCTTGCGGTCGGAGGCCAAGCAGTTGCCATACCAGGCGGTGATGCAACCAGTCAGGATGCTCTCGATGGTGCAGCTGTAGAATTTTTTGAGGATCTGAGGACCCATGCCAAATCTTTTTAGTCTCCTGAGGGGGAATAGGTCGTGATGTCAGCAAACTTAATGATGGTGTTGGAGTCGTGCGTGGCCACAAAGTCGTGGGTGAACAGGGAGTACAGGAGGGGACTAAGCACGCACCCCTGAAGGGCCCCCGTGTTGAGGGTCAGTGTGGCGGATGTGTTGTTGCCTACCCTTACCACCTGGGGGCGACCCATCAGGAAGTCTATGATCTAGTTGCAGAGGGATTTGTTCAGTCCCAGGGTCCTGAGCCTAGTTACTGATGAGCTTGGAGGGGGCAATGGTGTTGAATGCTGAGCTGTAGTCAATGAACAGCATTCTCACATTGGTGTTCATGTTGTCCAGGTGGGAAAAAGCAGTGTGGAGTGTGCAATAGAGTTCGTGTCGTCTGTGGATCTGTTGGGGTGTTATGCAAATTAGGGTGGGTCCAGGGTGTCTGGGATGATGGTGTTGATGTGAGCCATTACCAGCCTTTAAAAGCATTTCATGGCTACAGATGTGAGTGCTATGGGGCGATAGTCTTTCAGACAGGTTACCCTGGCGTTCTTGGGCACAGGGACTATGGTGGTCTGTGTGAAACATGTACAGTGCCTTAAGAAAGTATTCAGACCCCTTGACTTTTTCCACATTTTGTTAGGTTACAGCCTTATTCTAAAATGGATTACATTGTTTTTTTCCCCTCATCAATCTACACACTATACCCCATAATGACAAAGCAAAAACAGTTTTTTGAAATGTTTGCTAATTTATTAAAAATAAAGAAAACTGAAATATTACATTTAAATAAATATTCAGCCCCTTTACTCAGTACTTGCAAAAATCTCTGAAGCTAGAGACTCTTATCTCCCTCACTAACTTTAAGCATCAGTTGTCAGAGCACCTTACCGATCACTGCACCTGTACACAGCCCATCTGAAATTAGCCCACCCAACTACCTCATCCCTATATTGTTATTTATTTTGCTCTTTTGCACCCCAGTATCTCTATTTGCACATAATCTCTTGCACATCTAGCATTCGAGTGTTAATACTATTGTAATTATTTTGCACTATAGCCTATTTATTGCCTTACCTCCATAACTTGCTACATTTGCACACACTGTATATATATTTTCTGTTGTATTTTTGACTTTATGTTTTTTACCCCATATGTAACTCTGTGTTGTTTTTATTGCACTGCTTTGCTTTATCTTGGCCAGGTCACAGTTGTAAAATGAGAACCTGTTCTCAACTGGCTTACCTGGTTAAATAAAGGTGAAATAAAAAATAAAAAAAATACTTTGTTGAAGCACCTTTGGCAGCGATTACAGCCTTGAGTCTTCTTGGGTATGACGCTACAAGCTTGGCACACCTGTATTTGGGGAGTTTCTCCCATTCTTCTCTGCAGATCCTCTCAAGCTCTGTCAGGTTGGATGGGGAGTGTTGCTGCACAGCTATTTTCAGGTCTCTCCAGAGATGTTAGATCGGATTTGAGTCCGGGCTCTGGCTGGGCCACTCAACGACATTGAGAGACTTGTCCCGAAGCCACTCCTGGCCCGATTGGTGGAGATGTGTAAAGATGGTTGTCCTTCTGGAAGGTTCTCCAATCTCCACAAAGGGACTCTAGAGCTCTGTCAGAGTGATCATCGGGTTCTTGGTCACCTCCCTGACCAAGGCCCTTCTTCCCCGATTGCTCAGTTTGGCCGGGCGGCCAGCTCTAGGAAGAGTCTTGGTGGTTCAAAACTTCTTCCATTTCAGAATGATGGAAGCCACTGTGTTCTTGGGGACCTTCAATGCTGCAGAAATGTTTTGGTACCTTCCCCAGATCTGTGCCTCGATACAATCCTGTCTCGGAGCTCTACGGACAATTCCTTCAACTTCATGGCTTGGTTTTTGCTCTGACATGCACTGTCAACTGTGGGACCTTATATAGACGAGTGTGTGCCTTTCCAAATCATGTCCAATCAATTGAATTTACCACAGGTGGACTCCAATCAAGTTGTAAAAACATCTCAAGGATGATCAATGGTAGCAGGATGTACCTGCGCTCAATTTTGTGTCTCATAGCAAAGGGTCTGAATACTTATGTAAATAAGCTATTTCTGTTTTAATTTTTTTAAATAAATGTGCTAAAATTTCTACAAACCTGTTTTTTCGCTTTGTCAATATGTGGTATTGTGTGTAGATTGAGGATTTTTATTTATTTATTTAATCCATTTTAGAATAAGGCTGTAAAGTAACAGAATGTGGAAAAAGTCAAGGGGTCTGAATACTTTCCAAAGGCACTGTAAGTATTACAGACTGGTTGAGGGAGAGGTTGAAAATGTCAGTGAAGACAATTTCCAGCTGGTCAGTGCATGCTCTGAGTACGCATCCTAGTAATCCGTCTGGCCCTGCAACCTTGTGAATGTTAACCTTTTAAAGTTCTTACTCACATCGGCTACGGAGAGCGAGATCACACAGTCATCCGGAACAGCTGCTGCTCTCATGCATGGTTCAGCGTTGTGCCCTGCCACATCTGATGAGCGTCAGAGCCGGCATAGGAGGATTCGATCTTAGTCCTGTTTTGACGTTTTTACTGTTTGATGGCTTGTCGGAGGTCATAGCAGGATTTATTTTAAGTGTCGGGATTAGTGTCCCGTTCCTTACAAGCGGCAGCTGTCGCCTTTCGCTCAGTGTGGATGTTGTCTGTAATCCATGGCTTCTGGTTGGGATATGTATGTACGGTCACTGTGGGGGACAATGTCGTCGATGCACTTATTAATGAATCCGGTGGCTGATGTGGTAAACTCCTCAATGTAATAGGACGAATCCCGGAACATATTCCAGTCTGTGCTAGCAAAACAGTCCTGTAGCTTAGCATTCGCTTCATCGGACCACTTCCATATTGAGCGTGTCACTGGTGCTTCCTGTTTGAGTTTTTGCTTGTAAACAGGAATCAGAAGGATAGAGTTATGGTCAGATTTGTCATATGGAGGGTGAGGGAGAGCTTTGTATGTGTTTCTGTGTGTGGAGTAAATGTGATCTAGAGTTATGCATAGCTGAAATGCTGGTAAAAAATAAGAGGTAAGACGGATTTCAGTTTCCCTGCATTCAAATCACAGGCCACTAGGAGCACCGCCTCTGGATGAGCATTTTCTTGTGTCACACTCTGGCTCTGGGACTGTGTAGTTAGAGTCAGGGTGTATTTTCATTTGGTGGTGTTGGTATGGGTGCGTTTCATTTGTTTGTGTTTTTTGGGTAATTGGTCTTGTGACTCCCAATCGGAGGTAACGAGTGTCAGCTGTCGGCTCGTTATCTCTGATTGGGAGCCATATTTAAAGTGTGTGTTTTCACCTTGTGTTTGTGGGTTTTTGTTCCTTTGTTCCTGTGTTCCGTGTTTGTGTCACTGAGGACTTTCACGATCGTGTGTTTTGTTTCGTTTTGTTTTCGTGTGTGCGCTTTTCTTCAATAAAGTCATGTTCGTTCAACACGCTGCGCTTTGGTCCGCTCATTCTCAAGACGATCGTGGACATCTTGTTTGCTTATGGCCCATTACAGCTCGTTGAGTGTGGTATTAGTGCAAGCATTTGTTTTTGTCGTGGTAAATAGACAGCTACAAAAAATATAGATGAACACTCTCTTGGTAAATAGTATGGTCTGCAGCTAATCATGAGGTATTCCAACTCAGGTGGGTAAAACCTTGAGACTTCCTTAATATTACAGATTGCACACCAGCTGTTGTCAACAAATAGACACACACCTTAACATGAGGGAGAAAGGAATGATGGAGAGAGGGATGGAGGGAGAGAGGGATGGAGGGAGAAAGGGATGATGGAGAGAGGGATGGCAGGAGAGAGGGATGATGGAGAGAGGGATGGAGGGAGAGCGGGAGAGAGGGATGGAGGGAGAGGAGGGGATGGCATGGAGAGAGGGATGGAGGGAGAGCGGGATGGAGGGAGAGAGGGATGGAGGGGAGAGAGGGAGAGCGGGAGAGAGGGATGAGGGAGAGAGGGATGGAGGGAGAGAGGGATGGAGGGAGAAAGGGATGATGGAGAGAGGGATGGCAGGAGAGAGGGATGGAGAGAGGGATGGAGGGAGAAAGGGATGATGGAGAGAGAGGGATGGAGGGAGAGAGGGAAAGAGAGGGATGGAGGGAGAGAGGGATGGCAGGAGAGAGGGATGGAGGGAGAGAGGGATGGAGGGAGAGAGGGAGAGCGGGAGAGAGAGAGGGAGGAGATGTGAGAGGGATGGAGGAAGAGGGGAGCGGGAGAGAGGAGAGAGGAATGAGAGGGGGATGAGGGACAAAGGGATGATGGAGAGAGGGATGGATGGAGAGGGGGGGGATGGAGGGAGAGAGGGATGGAGGGAGAGAGGAGAGAGGATGGAGGGAGAGAGGGAGAGAGGAAGAGAGGGATGGAGGGATGGAGGGAGAGAGGGAGAGAGGGAGAGAGGGGAGAGTGGGAGAAAAAGGGATGATGGAGAGAGGGATGGCAGGAGAGAGGGATGGAGAGGAGGGATGGAGGGAGAAAGGGATGATGGAGAGAGGGATGGAGGAGAGAGGGAGAGAGGGATGAGGGAGAGAGGGATGGCAGGAGAGAGGGATGGAGGGAGAGAGGGATGGAGGGAGAGAGAGGGATGGAGGGAGAGAGGGAGAGGGGGAGAGAGGGATGAGGGAGAGAGGGATGGAGGAAGAGAGGGAGAGCGGGGAGAGAGGGAGGAGAGAGAGGGATGAGGGAGAAAGGGATGGGTGGAGAGAGGGATGGAGGGAAGAGGGATGGAGGGGAGAGAGGGATGGGGGAGAGAGGGATGGAGGGAGAGGAGGGAGAGAGGGATGGAGGGAGAGAGGAAGAGAGGGATGGAGGGATGGAGGGAGAGAGGGAGAGAGAGAGAGAGGGAGAGTGGAGAGAGGGGAGAGGGAGAGAGGGATGGAGGAGAGAGGAAGATGACGGAGAGAGGGAGAATGGGAGAGTGGGAGAGAGGGATTGAGGGAGGAGGGATGGGAGAGAGGGATGGAGGGGAGAGAGGGAGAGTGGGAGAGAGGAGAGGGGAGAGAGGGATGGAGGATGAGGAGGGAGAGAGGGATGGGAGGGAGAGAGGGATGGCAGGAGAGAGAGATGGAGGGAGAGAGGGTGGAGGAGAGAGGGGATGGAGGGAGAGGGGGATGGAGGGAGAGAGGGATAGAGCGGCGAGAGAGGAGAGAGGAGAGAGGGATTTAGAGAAGAGAGGAAGATGAGGGACAAGGGATGATGGAGAGAGGGATGGAGGGAAGAGAGGGATGGAGGAGAGAGAGGGATGGAGTGAGGAGAGAGATGGAGAGAAGGGATGGAGGGAGAGCAGGGAGAAGAGGATGGAGGGGAGAGAGAGAGAGTGGGAGAGTGGGAGAGAGGGATGAGGGAGAGGAGGGATGGATGGAGAGAGAGGATGGAGGGAGAGAGGGAGAGAGGGATGGAGGGAGAGAGGGAGAGTGGGCGGAGTGGGAGGGAGAGGGATGAGGGAGAGAGGGATGGAGGAAGAGAGGGGAGAGAGGGATGGAGGAGAGAGAGGGATGGAGAGAGGGATGGAGGAGAGAGGGAGGAGGGAGAGAGGAGAGGGATGGAGGGAGAGAGGGATGGAGGGAGAGAGGGATGGATGGAGGGAGAGAGGGATGGATGGAGAGAGGGATGGAGGGAGAGAGGGAGAGTGGGAGAGTGGGAGAGAGGGATGAGGGAGAGAGGGATGGAGGAAGAGAGGGATGAGGAGAGAGGGATGGAGGGAGAGAGGGTTGAGGGAGAGAGGGATGGAAGGAGAGAGGGATGGAGGGAGAGAGGGAGAGCGGGAGAGAGGGATGAGGGAGAGAGGGATGGAGGAAGAGAGGGATAAGGGAGAGAGGGATGGATGGAGAGAGGGATGAGGGAGAGAGGGATGGAAGGAGAGAGGGATGAGGGAGAGAGGGATTTGAAGGAGAGAGGGATGAGAAAGAGAGGGGTGAGAGGATGGAGAGAGAGAGAGATGAGGGATGAGGGAGAGAGGGAGTGATGTGATGAGAGGGGTAATGTATAGTGGACAGAGGTAGAGAATCATTAGATAGCTTTGTCTCTCTTTGTCTTTCTCTCTCTCTCTTTCTGTCTCTCTTTCTCTTTCTGTCTCTCTCTCTCTTTCTTTTTTTCTCTTTCTCTCTGTCTGTCTCTCTCTCTTTCTCACTCTCTCTTTCTTTCTGTCTCTCTTTCTCTCTTTCTCTCTGTCTTTTTTTCCTCTAGTCTTTCTGTTGCAAGTTGGTTAGTGTGCAGTGTGCAGGTTGTTTGAACACCTAGCAGAGCTTCAGTAGAGAGAGAAGAAGAACAGGCTGTACATTGTTGTGTGTAACAACAGACAGACAATTACAGATTTAAACCCTGGGGCAGAGGGACAAAACATACTCTGCAGTACCTCTCCCTGCAGTACCTCTCTCCGCAGTACCTCTCCCTTTCTCTGCAGTACCTCTCTCCGCAGTACCTCTCCCTTTCTTCTGCAGTAACCTCTCTCCGCAGTACCTCTCCCTTTCTCTGCAGTACCTCTCTCTGCAGTTCCTCTCTCTACAGTACCTATCTCTGCAGTACCTCTCTCTGCAGTACCTCTCCCTCTCTCTGCAGTTCATCTCTCTGCAGTACCTCTCTCTGCAATACCTCTTTCTGCAGTACCTCTTCTCGGTTTCTCCCTCTCTTGCAGTACCTCTCTCTGCAGTACCTTTCTGTGCATTACCTATCCCTCTCTCTGGCAGTTTCTCTCTCTGCAATACCTCTAACTACAGTACCTCTCTCTGCAGTACCTCTCTCTGCAGTACCTCTATCTGCAGTATAAAATCTACTCTTCCTTTTCTCTTCAACCTCTCTCCCTTTCCCTTTTTCCCTTCCTCATTTCCCCTGACTCTCTGACTCCCTCATTCGAATGACTCTCTGACTTCTCCATTCCCCTGACTCTCTGACATTCCACATTCCCCTGACTCTCTGACTCCCTCATTCGAATGACTCTCTGACACTCCTCATTCCCCTGAGACTCTCTGACATCCTCATTCCCCTGACTCTCTGACTTCCTCATTCCCCTGACTCCCTGACATCCCCATTCAGAGAGAAAGACAAACAGGAGAGACAGGCAGAGACGCAGGCAGATAGATAGACAGAGAGACAAGCAGAGAGGCAGGCAGAGAGACAGAGAGACAGAGAGACAGAGAGCAGAGAGACAGAGTAGCAGAGAGACAGAGTAGCAGACAGACATAGTATCAGATAGACAGAGTAGCAGACAGACAGACAGAGAGACAGAGAGACAGTGAGACAGAGAGACAGAGAGACAGAGAGACAGAGTAGCAAAAAGACAGAGTAGCAGAGAGACAGACAGAGAGAAAGAGAGACAGAGACAGAGAGGAGACATAGAGACATAGAGACAGATATAGACATAGAGACAGAGAGACAGAGAGACAGAGTAGCAGAGAGACCGAGTAGCAGAGTAGCAGAGTAGCAGAGAGACAGACAGAGAGACAGAGAGAGGAGAGACACAAGAGAGAGACAGAGTAGCAGAGTAGCTGATAGAAAGAGACACAGAGTAGCAGAGAGACAGAGAGAGAGAGAGACAGAGAGACAGAGAGACATAGAGGCAGAGAGACAGAGACAGAGTAGCAGGACAGACCAGACAGAGAGAGATCAGAGTAGACAGAGAGACAGACAGAGAGGACAGAGAGACAGAGAGACAGACAGAGACAGAGTGACAGAGAGAAAGAGTAGCAGACAGACAGAGAGACAGAGAGACAGAGTACAGAGAGACAGAGTAGAGAGACAGAGAGACAGAGAGACAGAGAGACAGAGAGACAGACAGAGAGAGAGTTAGCAGAGAGACAGAGTAGCAGAGAGACAGGACAGAGAGACATAGTACAGAGAGACAGACAGAGAGCGAAAGGAGAGAGCAGAGAGACAGAGAGACAGAGACAGAGAGACAGAGAGAGGTAGCAGAGGGGACATAGAGAGTAGCAGAGAGACAGAGAGAGACAGAGAGAGTAGCCAGAGAGTAGACAGAGAGACAGAGGACAGAGAGACAGAGAGACAGAGAGACAGAGAGAAAGAGAGACAGAGTAGCAGAGAGACAGAGAGAGACAGAGTAGAGACAGACAGAGTTAGCAGAGAGTACAGAGAGTAGCAGAGAGTCAGAGTAGCAGACAGAGAGACAGAGTAGCAGAGACAGAGAGAAGAGAGACAGACAGAGAGACATACAGACAAGAGTAATAAAAAGCCAGTTAGCAGACAGACATCCAAGAGATAAAGTACAGAGCGTGGACATAGACACAGAGTTGTGTAGGGAGGTCAGGGAGACAGAGACCCAGAGTACCTGAGAGTTACAAGAGAGACAGAGTGAGCTACAGAGGACAGAGAGACAGACAGAGAGATAGCAGAGAGACAGACAGAGTAGCCAGAGAGACAGAGTAGCAGAGAGTCAGCGAGTCAGAGAGACAGACAGAGAGACAGAGTACAGAGACAGTGAAACAGAGTAGCAGAGAGACAGACAGAGAGACATAGAGACAGACAATAGATTTACAGAGATTTTAGAGAGACAGACAGTCAGTAGCATAGAGACAGAGTAGGTGACATAGTTCGAAAGAGAGTAGAGACCGTGCAGACCAGCTGAGACAGAGAGACAGTGAGACAGAGAGGCAGAGAGTACAGAGAGACAGACAGAGAGACAAAGAGACAGTAGTAGCAGAGAGACAGACAGAGAGACAGAGAGACAGAGAGAGAGAGTAGAGACATAGAGGACAGAGTAGACATAGAGACAGAGACAGAGAGACAGAGAGAACAGAGAGCAGAGAGACAGAGTAGCAGAGTAGCAGAGTAGCAGAGAGACCTAGACAGAGAGACAGAGAGACAAGTGACACAGAGAGAGAGAGACAGAGAGAGTAGCTGAGAGAGAGACAGAGAGTAAGACAGAGAGAAAGGACAGAGAGAGAGAGACAGAGACAGAGAGACATAGAGGCAGAGAGACATCAGAGAGACAGAGAGAGACAGAGACAGAGGACAGAGAGACAGAGTAGCAGGACAGAGACAGACCAGCACAGAGAGATAGAGAGCAGAGAGACAGACAGAGAGACAGAGAGACAGAGAGGCAGAGAGACAGAGAGTAGCAAGAGTAGAGAGACAGAGTAGCAGAGAGACAGAGTAGCAGAGAGACAGACAGAGAGAGAGAGACAGAGAGACATAGACATAGAGGCAGAGAGACCAAGAGAGAGACAGAGACAGAGTAGCAGAAAACAGAGTAGCAGAGACAGCACAGAGTACAGAGAGATAGAGAGACATAGAGACAGACAGAGAGACAGAGAGACAGAGAGACAGAGAGAGACAGAGAGAAGAGTAGCCGAGAGACAGAGTAGCAGAGAGACAGAGAGACAGAGAGACATAGTAGCAGAGAGACCGAGAGACAGAGAGACAGAGAGACAGAGAGACAGAGTAGCAGAGAGAGAGAGACGAGAGACATAGTAAACAGGAGAGACCGAGAACAGAGAGAGACAGAGAGACAGAGAAACAGAAGTAGCAGAGAGACAGAGAGACAGAGAGACAGAGAGGCAGAGAGGCAGAGAGGCAGAGTAGCTGAGAGACAGAGAGACAGAGAGACAGAGAGACAGACAGAGACAGAGTAGCAGAAAAACAGAGTAGCAGACAGACATACAGAGAGATAAAGTAGCAGAGAGACAGACACAGAGTAGCAGGGAGTCGAGAGGCAGAGTAGCTCAGAGAGAGAGACAGAGTAGCTGAGAGAGAGACAGACAGAGATACAGAGTAGACAGACAGAGTACAGTGAGAAGACAGAGTAGAAGAGAGACAGACAGAGAGACAGAGACAGACAGAGTAATAATAAGAGAGACCAAAGCCATTTAGCAGACGCTTTTATCCAAAGCGACTTACAGTCATGCGTGCATAAACATTTTTTGTGTATGGGTGGTCCCGGGGTTCGAACCCACTACCTTGGCGTTACAAGCGCCGTGCTCTACCAGCTGAGCTACAGAGGACCAGACAGAGAGGCAGAGAGTAGCAGAGAGACAGACAGAGAGACAGAGAGACAGAGTAGCAGAGAGTCAGCGAGACAGAGAGACAGAGAGACAGAGAGAGAGAAACAGAGTAGCAGAGAGACAGAGTAGGATAGAGACAGACAGAGAGACAGAGATACAGAGAGACATAGAAGCAGAGAGTCAGCGAGACAGAGAGACAGAGACAGAGAGAGAGAGAAAAACAGAGTAGCAGAGAGACAGAGTAGGATAGAGACAGACAGAGAGACAGAGAGACAGCGTAGCTGAGAGACAGAGTAGCAGAAATACAGAGTAGCAGAGAGACAGAGTAGCAGAGAGACAGACAGAGAGAGAGACAGAGAGACAGAGTAGCAGAGAGACAGAGTAGCAGAGAGACAGACAGAGAGACAGAGAGACAGAGAAACAGAGTAGCAGAGAGAGAGACAGAGAGACAGAGAGACAGAATAGCAGAGAGACAGAGTCGCAGAGAGACAGAGTTGCAGAGAGACAGACAGAGAGACAGAGAGACAGAGAGACAGAGAAACAGTGTAGCAGAGAGACAGACAGAGAGACATAGAGAGGACAGAGAGACAGAGTAGCAGAGAGACAGACAGAGAGACAGAGAGACAGAATAGTAGAGAGACAGACAGAGAGACAGAGAGACAGAGAGACAGAGAGACAGAGAGACAGAGAAACAGAGAAACAGAGAGAGACAGACAGAGAGACAGAGAGACAGAGAGACAGAGAGACAGAGAGACAGAGAAACAGAGAAACAGAGTAGCAGAGAGACAGACAGAGAGACAGAGAGACAGAGAGACAGAGAGACAGAGAGACAGAGAGACAGAGAAACAGAGAAACAGCGTAGCAGAGTAGCAGAGAGACAGACAGAGAGACAGAGAGACAGAGAGACCTGACAGGCTCTGCCACAGCGGGATGTTGTTTCAGCTGAATTTAATTATTGTCGTTGTGGAGGCAGGGAGAGCTCTGAGCCCTGTGCTAAAAATCAGGTTTGAGGAGTTAGTGAGGTAACTTTGGTCAACTCTGTTCAATTTGGGATAACCGGTCATAACCGGTCATAACCGGTCACATAAATATGCCTCACCTTTTAGCCAGGTAAATTTCTATGGCAACGAATCCTTCAGAACTAACCATCTCCTGGGCCGGGCTAACTCAGGGCTAACTCAGGGCTAACTCAGGGCTAACTCAGGGCTAACTCAGGGCTAACTCAGGGCTAACTCAGGGCTAACTCAGGGCTAACTCAGGGCTAAACTCCACTTATTCTGAATGAAGTGTGTGAGCAGTGAGTTGAGGTCCAATGAAATCAAACCTCTTGCAAAGATGACGTCATCATCCCGTTCATTTGAGGAAGACCACTGATTAAGTAGTTGTTTTTTTTGTGTAAAAAAAAATGGTCATATATAAAATAAAATACCTATCACATGACATAATGACAGGATGCATTTGAAACTTCACACTGTAAAACTTCTGTATGCCTTTATAGTTTATCGCTCTGAGTTTTACCAAAGGACAACAAACACAGCATTAACGATACGTAATAGAAGAAAGATGAGAGTTCTAAAAGCCACCCGAGTGGCGCAGTGGTCTAAGGCGCTGCATCGCAGTGCTAGCTGTGCCACTATAGATCCTGGTTTGAATCCAGGCACTGTCGTAGCCGGCCGCGGACCGGGAGACCCATGGGGCAGCGCACAATTGGCCCAGGGTAGGGGAGGGAATGGCC
>CM072234.1:6003212-6023212 GCA_036851935.1 Coregonus suidteri
ATAGTCAAATCTTGGTTTCATCAGACCAGAGAATCTTGTTTTTCATGGTCTGAGAGTCTTTAGGTAACTTTTGGCAAACTCCAAGAGGGCTGTCATATGCCTTTTACTGATGAGTGGCTTCCATCTGGCCACTCTACCATAAAAGCCTGATTGGTGGAGTGCTGCAGAGATGGTTGTCCTTCTGGAAGTTTCTCCCATCTTCACAGAGGACCTCTGGAGCTCTGTCAGAGTGACCATTGGGTTCTTGGTCACCTCTCTGACCAAGGCCCTTCTCCCCCGATTTCTCAGTTTTGCTGGGCGGCCAGCTCTAGGAAGAGTCTTGGTGGTTCCAAACTTCTTCCATTTAAGAATGATGGAGGCCACTGTGTTCTTGGGGACCTTCAATGCTACAGAAATGTTGTGGTACCCTTCCAGAGATGTGCCCCGACGCATTCCTGTCTCGGAGCTCTACGGAAAATTCCTTTGACCTAATGGCATGGTTTTTGCTCTGACATGCACCGTCCACTGTGGGACCTTATATCCATTTATAGACAGGTGTATGCCTTTCCAAATCATGTCCAATCAAATGGATTTACCACAGGTGGAGTCCAATCAAGTTGTAGAAACATCTCATGGATGATAAATGGAAACAGGATGCAATTGAGCTCAATTTCGAGTCTCATAGCAAACGGTCTGAATACTTATGTAAATAAGGTATTTCTCTTTTTTATTATTAATACATTTGCAAAGGTTTCTAAAAACCTCATTTCGCTTTGTCATTATGGTGTATTGTATGTAGATTGATGAGGATTTGTATTTATTTAATCCATTTTAGAATAAGGCTGTAACTTAACAAAATGTGAAAAAAATCTAGGGACCTGTATACATTCTGAATGCAGTGTATATACTCTTATCAGGATGTGCACACAGCCTTTAATTTTTTTTTGCTTATAGCACCTGGTATTCCCAGGCGTTCTCCCATCCAAGCCCGACCCTGCTTAGCTACCGAGATCAGACGAGATCAGGCATGTTCAGGGTGGTATGACCACAAGGTTATTTATTTATTTATTATTATTATATTTAAAAAAAAATAGGGGGTAGATCAGCTTTAATATTGCAGATAGATTGTATCTTCCATCAATGTACTTGTCTGCATTACTTCCAATCCCCCATATGTTTTTTGTTTTTTTCTCGCAAATATATATATACAGTGGGGAGAACAAGTATTTGATACACTGCCGATTTTGCAGGTTTTCCTACTTACAAAGCATGTAGAGGTCTGTAATTTTTATCATAGTTACACTTCAACTGTGAGAGACGGAATCTAAAACAAAAATCCAGAAAATCACATTGTATGATTTTTAAGTAATTAATTTACATTTTATTGCATGACATAAGTCTTTGATCACCTACCAACCAGTAAGAATTCCGGCTCTCACAGACCTTGTTCGTTTTTCTTTGAGAAGCCCTCCTGTTCTCCACTCATTACATGTATTAACTGCACCTGTTTGAACTCGTTACCTGTATAAAAGACACATGTCAACACACTCAATCAAACAGACTCCAACCTCTCCACAATTGCCAAGACCAGAGAGCAGTGTAAGGACATCAGGGATAAAATTGTAGACCTGCACAAGGCTGGGATGGGCTACAGGACAATAGGCAAGCAGCTTGGTGAGAAGGCAACAACTGTTGGTGCAATTATTAGAAAATGGAAGAAGTTCAAGATGACGGTCAATCACCCTCGGTCTGGGGCTCCATGCAAGATCTCACCTCGTGGGGCATCAATGATCATGAGGAAGGTGAGGGATCAGCCCAGAACTACACGGCAGGACCTGGTCAATGACCTGAAGAGAGCTGGGACCACAGTCTCAAAGAAAACCATTAGTAACATACTACGCCGTCATGGATTAAAATCCTGCAGCACACGCAAGGTCCCCCTGCTCAAGCCAGTGCATGTCCAGGCCCGTCTGAAGTTTGCCAATGACATTCTGGATTATCCAGAAGAGGAATGGGAGAAGGTCATGTGGTCTGATGAGACAAAAATATAGCTTTTTGGTCTAAACTCCACTCGCCGTGTTTGGAGGAAGAAGAAGGATGAGTACAACCCCAAGAACACCATCCCAACCGTGAAGCACGGAGGTGGAAACATCATTCTTTGGGGATGCTTTTCTGCAAAGGGGACAGGATGACTGCACGGTATTGAGGGGAGGATGGATGGGGCCATGTATCGTGAGATCTTGGCCAACAACCTCCTTCCCTCAGTAAGAGCATTGAAGATGGGTTGTGGCTGGGTCTTCCAGCATGACAACGACCCGAAACACACAGCCAGGGCAACTAAGGAGTGGCTCAGTAAGAAGCATCTCAAGGTCCTGGAGTGGCCTAGCCAGTCTCCAGACCTGAACCCAATAGAATATCTTTGGAGGGAGCTGAAAGTCCGTATTGCCCAGTGACAGCCCATAAACCTGAAGGATCTGGAGAAGGTCTGTATGGAGGAGTGGGCCAAAATCCCTGCTGCAGTGTGTGCAAACCTGGTCAAAACCTACAGGAAACGTATGATCTCTGTAATTGCAAACAAAGGTTTCTGTACCAAATATTTAGTTCTGCTTTTCTGATGTATCTAATACTTATGTCATGCAATAAAATGCAAAAATAATTACTTAAAAATCATACAATGTGATTTTCTGGATTTTTGTTTTAGATTCCGTCTCTCACTGTTGAAGTGTACCTATGATAAAAATTACAGACCTCTACATGCTTTGTAAGTAGGAAAACCTGCAAAATCGTCAGTGTATCAAATACTTGTTTCTCCTACTGTATATATACTGTGATCTTTCACAAAAGCTATCAACCTATAACCTATATACTTATTATGGACACAGTATGCTTACATTATTAGTTATCGTGTTGTTATTAGTTGTTGTTAGTTGTCATTAGTCCCATCCTTCATCTATATTCAACACCACCCATCTATCTCTTAACACCATCCATATTGGATTTCTATTTGCCATTTATTGTTCAACTGTACTGTGATGTTTTACAAAAGTTCTGAACCTTTCTATCGTCATTGTTTCTACAGATTGTAAATTGAAAATAAACATTTTTGCTAAAATTATTAATATATTATATATCGATTGACTATGACTTTTCAGATCACCCAGTAATGCTATCTGCAGGGTTAGCTCCAGGTAAATATTGCAATCCTTTAGCCATTCCTGGACCTGTGTCCAAAAACAAGCTACAAATGGACAGTACCAAAACAACAAATGATCTAATGATTCTGTCTCTTCGCAGCAAAATCTGCAGAGCTGGGAAGATTGTATCCCCCATATAAATAACATTCTATTGGTAGCAATAATTTTATATAATAATTTAAATTGAAAAATTCTAAGTTTTGAATCCTGCATTGTTTTGCTTATCAGTTCATAAACACTATGCCATGGGATCGGTACGTCAAAAATCTCTTCCCAACTATTTTGCAATCTATATGGGACGGCTGTCAATCCTTTGCTCCTTAAATGAAACTGGTATACTTTGTTATTTATAAAAAAATTCTTTAACCAATTATGTTCTTTAATGCAAGGCCAACAGACAAGTTCCTTACATTTTCGCCCTTCCACTTTCCTCTTCCATTTTTGCGGTAATGCTACAATTACAGTGGGGAAAAAAAGTATTTAGTCAGCCACCAATTGTGCAAGTTCTCCCACTTAAAAATATGAGAGAGGCCTGTAATTTTCATCATAGGTACACGTCAACTATGACAGACAAAATGATAAAAAGAAATCCAGAAAATCACATTGTAGGATTTTTTATGAATTTATTTGCAAATTATGGTGGAAAATAAGTATTTGGTCAATAACAAAAGTTTCTCAATACTTTGTTATATACCCTTTGTTGGCAATGACACAGGTTAAACGTTTTCTGTAAGTCTTCACAAGGTTTTCACACACTGTTGCTGGTATTTTGGCCCATTCCTCCATGCAGATCTCCTCTAGAGCAGTGATGTTTTAAGGCTGTCGCTGGGCAACACAGACTTTCAACTCCCTCCGAAGATTTTCTATGGGGTTGAGATCTGGAGACTGGCTAGGCCACTCCAGGACCTTGAAATGCTTCTTACGAAGCCACTCCTTCGTTGCCCGGGCGGTGTGTTTGGGAACATTGTCATGCTGAAAGACCCAACCACGTTTCATCTTCAATGCCCTTGCTGATGGAAGGAGGTTTTCACTCAAAATCTCACGATACATGGCCCCATTCATTCTTTCCTTTACACGGATCAGTCGTCCTGGTCCCTTTGCAGAAAACAGCCCAGCCCCAAAGCATGATGTTTCCACCCCCATGCTTCACAGTAGGTATGGTGTTCTTTGGATGCAACTCAGCATTTTTTGTCCTCCAAACACGACGAGTTGAGTTTTTACCAAAAAGTTCTATTTTGGTTTCATCTGACCATATGACATTCTCCCAATCCTCTTCTGGATCATCCAAATGCACTCTAGCAAACTTCAGACGGGCCTGGACATGTTCTGGCTTAAGCAGGGGGACAC
This sequence comes from Coregonus suidteri, assembly GCA_036851935.1. Taxonomy (NCBI): domain Eukaryota; kingdom Metazoa; phylum Chordata; class Actinopteri; order Salmoniformes; family Salmonidae; genus Coregonus; species Coregonus suidteri. The sequence goes on from CM072234.1 coordinate 6,007,733, forward strand.
GTCTTTCACTGCAGGATTTGAGTCCCTGGCGGCGTAGTGTTTTACTGATGGTAGGCTTTTGTTACTTTGGTCCCAGCTCTCTGCAGGTCATTCACTAGGTCCCCCCGTGTGGTTCTGGGATTTTTGCTCACCATTCTTGTGATCATTTTGACCCCACGGGGTGAGATCTTGCGCACACACACACACACACACACACACACACACAACACACACACACACACACCACACACACACACACACACACACACACACACACACACACACACAACACACACACACACACACACACACACACACACACACACACATATACACACACACACACACACACACACACATACACACACACACACAAACACACACACACACACACAAACACACACACACACACACACACACACACACACACACACACACACATATACACACACACACACACACACACACACACACACATACACACACACACAAACACACACACACACACACACACACACACACACACACACACACACACACACACACACACACACACACACACACACACACACACACACACACACACACACATATACACACACACACACACACACACACACATACACACACACACAAACACACACACACACACACACACATACACACACACACACACTTGATCTCGGCAGGTTTCCTCTTGCATGGACAGCAAATGAACCTGTCTATCACAGTTCCACCCATTTCACACATGACCTCTCACCATACTTGTCTTTCTGTCTGCCTGTCTGTCTCTCTAACAATACATTCAATTCAAAGGGGCTTTATTGGCACGGGAAACAAACTATATAGTTTAAAAAAATAGTTGAATAAACAAAGGATCAAGACATTTCAAATCTTATATTGTACAGTGTTGTAACGATGTGCACATATTTGCAGTATGAATGTCAAGGGACCGACGTCAAGCATAACCATTACTGACTCTGACATACCTCTACTTCTAGTGTTGTAATGCATATACATGTATATACAGTGCATTCGCAAAGTACTCAGACCCCTAGACTTTTTCCACATTTTTGTTACGTTACAGCCTTATTCTAAATGGATTAAATTGTGTTTTTTTTCCCTCATCAATTTACACAAAATACCCCATAATGACAGATCAAAACAGGTTAAAAAAGTTAAAAACTGAACTACCATTCAAAAGTTTGGACACACCTACTAATTCCAGGGTTTTTTCTTTATTTTCACTATTTTTTACATTGTAGAATAATATTGAAGACATCAAAAACTATGAAATAACACATATGGAAACATGTAGTAACCAAAATAGTATTAAACAAATCAATAGCCATCCGTTGCCCTTGATGATAGCTTTGCACACTCTTTGGGATTCTCTCAACCAGCTTCATAAGGTACTCACCTGAAATTTGTCCTTTGGTCTGTAGTCCAAATTTGAGCTTTTTGGTTCAAACCGCCGTGTCTTTGTGAGACGCAGTGTGGGTGAACGGATGATCTCCGCATGTGTAGTTCCCACTGTAAAGCATGGATGAGAAGGTGTTATGGTGTGGGGGTGCTTTGCTGGTGACACTGTCTATGATTTATTTAGAATTCAAGGCACACTTAACCAGCATGGCTACCACAGCATTCTGCAGCGATACGCAATCCTATCTGGTTTGCGCTTAGCGGGACTATCATTTGTTTTTCAACAGGACAATGACCCAACACACCTCCAGGCTGTGTAAGGGCTATTTTTCCAAGAAGGAGAGTGATGGAGTGATGGAGTGCTGCATTAGATGACAATGCCTCCACAATCTCACGACCTCAACCCAATTGAGATGGTTTGGGATGAGTCGGGAGGCAGAGTGAAGGAAAAGCAGCCAACAGGTGCTAAGCATATGTGGGAACTCCTTCAAGACTGTTGGAAAAGCATTCCAGGTGAAGCTGGTTGAGAGAATGCCAAGAGTGTGCAAAGCTGTCAACAAGGCAAAGGATGGCTATTTGAAGAATCTCAAATATATTTTGGTTACTACATGATTCCATATGTGTTATTTCATAGTTTTGATGTCTTCACTATTATTCTAAAATGTAGAAAAAAGTGTTTTAAAAAAATGAGTTGGTGTGTCCAAACTTTTGACCGGTAGTGTAAGTATTCAGACCGTTTACTCAGTACTTTGTTGAAGCACCTTTGGCAGCGATTACAGCCTTGAGTCTTCTCAAGTATGATGTACAAGCTTGGCACACCTGTATTTGGGGTGTTTCTCCCATTCCTCTCTGCAGATCCTCTCAAGCTCTGTCAGGTGGATGGGGAGTGTTGCTGCACAGCTATTTTCAGGTCTCTCCAGAGATGTTCGATCGGGTTCAAGTCCGGGCTCTGGCTGGGCCACTCAAGGACATTCAGAGACTTGTCCCGAAGCCACTCTTGCGTTGTTTGGCTGTGTTGCTTAGGGTCGTTGTCCTGTTGGAAGGTGAACATTTACCCCAGTCTGAGGTCCTGAGTGCTCTGGAGCAGGTTTTCATCAATGATCTCTCTGTACTTTGCTCCGTTCATCTTTGCCTCGATCCTGACTAGTCTTCCAGGTCATGTTGCTGAAAAAACATCCCCACAGCATGATCCTCGCACCACCATGCTTCACCGTAGGGATGGTGCCAGGTTTCTCCTCCAGACGTGACGCTTGGAATTCAGGCCAAATAGTCAAATCTCTTGGTTTCATCAGACCAGAGAATCTTGTTTTTCATGGTCTGAGAGTCTTTAGGTGCCTTTTGGCAAACTCCAAGAGGGCTGTCATATGCCTTTTACTGATGAGTGGCTTCCATCTGGCCACTCTACCATAAAAGCCTGATTGGGTGGAGTGCTGCAGAGATGGTTGTCCTTCTGGAAGTTTCTCCCATCTTCACAGAGGACCTCTGGAGCTCTGTCAGAGTGACCATTGGGTTCTTGGTCACCTCTCTGACCAAGGCCCTTCTCCCCCGATTTCTCAGTTTGGCTGGGCGGCCACTCTAGGAAGAGTCTTGATGTTTCCAATCTTCTTGCATTTAAGTATGATAGAGGCCCCTGTGTTCTTGGGGACCTTCAATGCTACAGAAATGTTGTGGTACCCTTCCAGAGATGTGCCCCGACGCATTCCCGTCTCGGAGCTCTACGGAAAATTCCTTTGACCTAATGGCATGGTTTTTGCTCTGACATGCACCGTCCACTGTGGGACCATATATCCATTTATAGACAGGTGTTATGCCTTTCCAAATCATGTCCAATCAAATGAATGTACCACAGGTGGAGTCCAATCAAGTTGTAGAAACATCTCATGGATGATAAATGGAACAGGATGCACTTGAGCTCAATTTCGAGTCTCATAGCAAACAAGTCTGAATACTTATGTAAATAAGGTATTTCTCCTTTTTTATTATTAATACATTTGCAAAGGTTTCTAAAAACCTGTTTTTCACTTTGTCATTATGGTGTATTGTATGTAGATTGATGAGGATTTTGTATTTATTTAATCCATTTTAGAATAAGGCTGTAACTTAACAAAAATGTGAAAAAAATCTAGGGACCTGTATACATTCTGAATGCAGTGTATATACTCTTATCAGGATGTGCACACAGCCTTTAATTTTTTTTCCTTATAGCACCTGGTATTCCCAGGCGTTCTCCCATCCAAGCCCGACCCTGCTTAGCTACCGAGATCAGACGAGATCAGGCATGTTTCAGGGTGGTATGACCACAAGGTTATTTATTTATTTATTATTATTATATTAAAAAAAAAATAGGGGTAGATCAGCTTTAATATTGCAGATAGATTGTATCTTCCATCAATGTACTTGTCTGCATTACTTCCAATCCCCCATATGTTTTTTTGTTTTTTTTTTTCTCGCAAATATATATACAGTGGGGAGAACAAGTATTTGATACACTGCCAATTGTGCAGGTTTTCCTACTTACAAAGCATGTAGAGGTCTGTAATTTTTATCATAGTTACACTTCAACTGTTTGAAACGGAATCTAAAACAAAAAATCCAGAAAATCACATTGTATGATTTTTTAAGTAATTAATTTACATTTTATTGCATTACATAAGTCTTTGATCACCTACCAACCAGTAAGAATTCCGGCTCTCACAGACCTGTTCGTTTTTCTTTGAGAAGCCCTCCTGTTCTCTCACTCATTACATGTATTAACTGCACCTGTTTGAACTCGTTACCTGTATAAAAGACACATGTCAACACACTCAATCAAACAAACTCCAACCTCTCCACAATTGCCAAGACCAGAGAGCTGTGTAAGGACATCAGGGATACAATTGTAGACCTGCACAAGGCTGGGGGGGATGGGGCTACAGGACAATAGGCAAGCAGCTGGTGAGAAGGCAACAACTGTTGGTGCAATTATTAGAAAATGGAAGAAGTTCAAGATGACGGTCAATCACCCTCGGTCTGGGGCTCCATGCAAGATCTCACCTCGTGGGGCATCAATGATCATGAGGAAGGTGAGGGATCAGCCCAGAACTACACGGCAGGACCTGGTCAATGACCTGAAGAGAGCTGGGACCACAGTCTCAAAGAAAACCATTAGTAACATACTACGCCGTCATGGATTAAAATCCTGCAGCACACGCAAGGTCCCCCTGCTCAAGCCAGTGCATGTCCAGGCCCGTCTGAAGTTTGCCAATGACATCTGGATTATCCAGAGGAGGAATGGGAGAAGGTTCATGTGGGTCTGATGAGACAAAAATATAGCTTTTTGGTCTAAACTCCACTCGCCGTGTTTGGAGGAAGAAGAAGGATTGAGTACAACCCCAAGAACACCATCCCAACCGTGAAGCACGGAGGTGGAAACATCATTCTTTGGGGGATGCTTTTCTGCAAAGGGGACAGGATGACTGCACGGTATTGAGGGGAGGATGGATGGGGCCATGTATCGTGAGATCTTGGCCAACAACCTCCTTCCCTCAGTAAGAGCATTGAAGATGGGTTGTGGCTGGGTCTTCCAGCATGACAACGACCCCAAACACACAGCCAGGGCAAACTAAGGAGTGGCTCAGTAAGAAGCATCTCAAGGTCCTGGAGTGGCCTAGCCAGTCTCCAGACCTGAACCCAATAGAAACATCTTTGGAGGGAGCTGAAAGTCCGTATTTGCCCAGTGACAGCCCATAAACCTGAAGGATCTGGAGAAGGTCTGTATGGAGGAGTGGGCCAAAATCCCTGCTGCAGTGTGTGCAAACCTGGTCAAGACCTACAGGACACGTATGATCTCTGTAATTGCAAACAAAGGTTTCTGTACCAAATATTAAGTTCTGCTTTTCTGATGTATCTAATACTTATGTCCATGCAATAAAATGCAAAAATAATTACTTAAAAATCATACAATGTGATTTTCTGGATTTTTGTTTTAGATTCCGTCTCTCACTGTTGAAGTGTACCTATGATAAAAATTACAGACCTCTACATGCTTTGTAAGTAGGAAAACCTGCAAAATCGTCAGTGTATCAAATACTTGTTCTCCCTACTGTATATATACTGTGATCTTTCACAAAAGCTATCAACCTATAACCTATATACTTATTATGGACACAGTATGCTTACATTATTAGTTATCGTGTTGTTATTAGTTGTTGTTAGTTGTCATTAGTCCCCATCCTTCATCTATATTCAACACCACCCATCTATCTCTTAACACCATCCATATTGGATTTCTATTTGCCATTTATTGTTCAAACTGTACTGTGATGTTTTACAAAAGTTCTGAACCTTTCTATCGTCATTGTTTCTACAGATTGTAAATTGAAAATAAACATTTTTGCTAAAATTATTATTATATTATATATCGATTGACTATGACTTTTCAGATCACCCAGTAATGCTATCTGCAGGGTTAGCTCCAGGTAAATATTGCAATCCTTTAGCCATTCCTGGACCCTGTGTCCAAAAACAAGCTACAAATGGACAGTACCAAAAAACAACAAATGATCTAATGATTCTGTCTCTTCGCAGCAAAATCGCAGAGCTGGGAAGATTGTATCCCCCATATAAATAACATTCTATTGGTAGCAATAATTTTTATAATAATTTAAATTGAAAAATTCTAAGTTTTGAATCCGGCGTTGTTTTGCGTATCAGTTCATAAACACTATGCCATGGGATCGGTACGTCAAAAATCTCTTCCCAACTATTTAGCAATCTATATGGGACGGCTGTCAATCCTTTGCTCCTTAAAATGAAACTGGTATACTTTGTTATTTATCAAATTTTTCTTTAACCAATTATGTTCTTTAATGCAAGGCCACAGACAAGTTCCTTACATTTTCGCCCTTCCACTTTCCTCTTCCATTTTTGCGGTAATGCTGCAATTACAGTGGGGGAAAAAAGTATTTAGTCAGCCACCAATTGTGCAAGTTCTCCCACTTAAAAATATGAGAGAGGCCTGTAATTTTCATCATAGGTACACGTCAACTATGACAGACAAAATGATAAAAAGAAATCCAGAAAATCACATTGTAGGACTTTTTTATGAATTTATTTTGCAAATTATGGTGGAAAATAAGTATTTGGTCAATAACAAAAGTTTCTCAATACTTTGTTATATACCCTTTGTTGGCAATGACACAGGTTAAACGTTTTCTGTAAGTCTTCACAAGGTTTTCCACACACTGTTGCTGGTATTTTGGCCCATTCCTCCATGCAGATCTCCTCTAGAGCAGTGATGTTTTAAGGCTGTCGCTGGGCAACACAGACTTTCAACTCCCTCCGAAGATTTTCTATGGGGTTGAGATCTGGAGACTGGCTAGGCCACTCCAGGACCTTGAAATGCTTCTTACGAAGCCACTCCTTCGTTGCCCCGGGCGGTGTGTTTGGGAACATTGTCATGCTGAAAGACCCAACCACGTTTTCATCTTCAATGCCCTTGCTGATGGAAGGAGGTTTTCACTCAAAATCTCACGATACATGGCCCCATTCATTCTTTCCTTTACACGGATCAGTCGTCCTGGTCCCTTTGCAGAAAAAACAGCCCCAAAGCATGATGTTTCCACCCCCATGCTTCACAGTAGGTATGGTGTTCTTTGGATGCAACTCAGCATTTTTTGTCCTCCAAACACGACGAGTTGAGTTTTTACCAAAAAGTTCTATTTTGGTTTCATCTGACCATATGACATTCTCCCAATCCTCTTCTGGATCATCCAAATGCACTCTAGCAAACTTCAGACGGGCCTGGACATGTTCTGGCTTAAGCAGGGGGACACGTCTTGCACTGCAGGATTTGAGTCCCTGGCGGCGTAGTGTGTTACTGATGGTAGGCTTTGTTACATTGGTCCCAGCTCTCTGCAGGTCATTCACTAGGTCCCCCCGTGTGGTTCTGGAATTTTTGCTCACCATTCTTGTGATCATTTTGACCCCACGGGGTGAGATCTTGCGTGGATCCCCAGATCGAGGGAGATTATCAGTGGTCTCGTATGTCTTCCATTTCCTAATAATTGCTCCCACAGTTGATTTCTTCAAACCAAGCTTCTTACATTTACATTTTTACATTTTTAGTCATTTAGCAGACGCTCTTATCCAGAGTGACTTACAGGAGCAATTAGGGTTAAGTGCCTTGCTCAAGGGCACATCGACAGATTTTTCACCTAGTCGGCTCTGGGATTAGAACCAGCAACCTTTCGGTTACTGGCACAACGCTCTTAACCATTAAGCTACCTGCCTGCAGATTCAGTCTTCCCAGCCTGGTGCAGGTCTACAATTTTGTTTCTGGTGTCCTTTGACAGCTCTTTTGTCTTGGCCATAGTGGAGTTTGGAGTGTGACTGTTTGAGGTTGTGGACAGGTGTCTTTTATACTGATAACAAGTTCAAAGAGGTGCCATTAATACAGGTAACGAGTGGAGGACAGAGGAGCCTCTTAAAGAAGAAGTTACAGGTCTGTGAGAGCATGAAATGTTGCTTGTTTGTAGGTGACCAAATACTTATTTTCCACCATAATTTGCAAATAAATTCATAAAAAATCCTACAATGTGATTTTCTGGAAAAAAAAATCTAAATTTGTCTGTCATAGTTTACGTTTACCTATGATGCAAATTACAGGCCTCTCTCATCTTTTTAAGTGGGAGAACTTGCACAATTGGTGGCTGACTAAATACTTTTTTCCCCCACTGTATTTGGTTGTAATTTTGGGTAGAGCAGACATTTCCATATGTTTTTGTTAGCTGCAGGTGCGACATAACTCCACCAGTCCTACTGATTGTATCATTTACGAAGATTATACCTTTTTTAAACATTTTGTAAAAAAATACCTTTTTTAAAAACATTTTTATCAATTAGTATATTTGAGTTTAACCACAATATTTATTGCATTATTTGTTTTGTCGTTTCTGGAGGATTAAATTGAAATTGCAACCACCTTTCTATGGCTTGTTTTAGAAATAGTGATATTTGGGAGATTATTTCCTTTTCAAATAACTGAAAGTGTGAGGTTGTAATCTGAATAAAGGGAAAAAGGCCATTCTTGAACATTGGGTGAGACAATTTTACTAGTTTGCTAGAGAACCAGTTCGAATTTAAGTATAATTTTAGTGATAGGTCCAATGCTTTAATATTGAATAGTTTCTGTCCTCCGAATTCATATTAATTATATAAATAGGCCCGTTTAATTTTGTGTGGCTTGCCGTTCCATTTTTTTCTCATATAATTTAAAAAACTGTTCGCTAGGCGTAGGCAACACCATAAGCAAATAGGTAAACTGGGATAATAGTAAAGAGTTAATCAAGGTGATTTTTCCACAAATTGACAGGTATTTACCTTTCCATGGTAGCAAGATATTATCTATTTTTGCTAACTTTCTATTAAAATGTATTGGAGTGAGATCATTTATTTCATTTGGGATATGTATTCCGAGTATATCCACATCACCATCAGACCATTTTATTGGTAAACTACATGGTAATGTACAATTTTTATTTTTTAGTGATCCAATACGTAATATAGTGTAATCCAGAGAGGTTAGAAAATGTATTTAGATCCTCTGAGGCTGTGGAGGGATTCAAGTTGTGGATTTAAACGAAAACATTCATCATCAACGTATAATGACACTTTTGTTTTTAAGCCCTGGATTTCTAATCCTTTGATATTATTGTTGGATCTAATTTGAATAGCTAACATCTCAATGGCCATAATAAATAGATATGCCAATAGTGGACAACCTTGTTTCACTCCTCTTGACAGTTTAAAACTTTCTGAGAAATAGCCATTATTTACTATTTTACACCTAGGGTTACTATACATGATTTTAACCCATTTTATAAGAGATTCTCCAAAATTGAAAAGCTCCAGGCATTTATATATAAACCCCAGTCGTACTTTATCAAATGCCTTTTTGAAGTCTGCTATGAATAGCAGGCCAGGTTTCCCAGATTTTTCATAGTGTTCTCCAATACATCTCCAATGTATCTTCCATGTAAAAAACCTGTCTGATTAGAATGAATAATGTTCGACAATACCTTTTTAATTCTATGAGCTATACATTTGGCTAGAATTTTTGCATCACAACACTGAAGTGTAAGGGGCCTCCAATTTTTATATTTTCCACTTGTATCCTGTTTCAGTAATAATGAAATCAGACCTTCTTCTTGAGTGTCTGATAATCTACCATTTACATAGGAGCGGTTAAAACATGCTAATAACGGTCCTCTGAGTATATCAAAAAAGGTTTGGTATACCTCGACTGGTATACCATCCAACCCTGGAGTTTTCCCGGACTTAAAGTCTTTAATTGCATCCAGAAGTTCCTCCTCTGTTATTTCACCTTCACATAAGTCTTTATGTATGGCTGTTAATTTTACATTATCAATAGAAAAAAATCTCTACAATTAGCTTCAGTTAGAGGAGATGGAGGCGACTGATAATGGTGACTGAAATAAAAACATATGCTTAAAGTACTTTGTTTCCTCCTTCAAAATATAATTTGGTGGTTTCAGTAAAGTATTATTGGTAGCATTCCTATGCTGAAGATTAAAAAATAATCTGATGCATTTTTCCCCATATTCCATCCAGTTTGCTTTATTTTTTATAATATATTACACTTGATCTTTCTTGAATAAGTTTCTCCAATTCTTTTTTTTTTTTCCTTCTAATTTATTCTGAGCCTCTATGTTACAGTTTTCATTGCCATCTATCTGTTCTGTTAGACCATCTATGTCCTTTGTTAGTATGGACTCTTTTGACCTAAATTGCTTTTGTTTTCGAGCTGAGTACTGAATTGCATTGCCTCTAAAGGCACATTTAAAGGTGTCCCATACAATAAGTGGATTTGCTGTACCTATGTTATGTTCCTCTGTCCTAGTTAAAAACAAGTTATCATCCAATAGGCTTTGATTACATTTCCAGTTTCCTCGCCCACGTGGAAATTCAGTAAGAGTAATGTATATGCCAATTATATGATGGTCCGACCGCATTCTGTCCCCTATCAACACTTTTGTTAAAGAAAGAAGTCAAGACGACTAGCTTGATTGAGTCTCGACCACGAGGTTATTGCTTTTACCCCATTTTCTCCCCAAATTACGACCTTGGCTCATCGCTGCAACTCCCCAATGGGCTCGGGAGAGGTGAAGGTCGAGTCAAGGTCTACTTCCTTATCACACTGCTCGCTTAAGTCAGCCGCACCAATGTGTCGGAGGAAACACTGTTCGCCTGACAACCACAGTCAGCTTGCAGGTGCACTGCCCTGCCACAAGGAGGCGCTAGAGCGCGATGAGCCAATGTAGGAATGTGCACACATTCTATTGGCATGCACACCCCTACCTACTTACCTGAACTCCCTGATGACCCTGTGTGAGGCCAGAGAGACTGAGTACCTGTCCCTGCCCACCAGCCTGTCCCTGCCGACCGACCCGCCCGTCCCTCCCAACCAGCCTGTCCCTCCCAATCAGCCTGTCCCTCCCACCAGCACCTCCCCACCAGCCTGTCCCTCCCAACCAGCCTGTCCCTTCCACCAGCCCCTCCCCACCAGCCTGTCCCTCCAAACAGCCTGTCCCTCCCACCAGCCCCTCCCCACCAGCCTGTCCCTCCCAACCAGCCTGTCCCTCCCAACCAGCCTGTCCCTCCCAACCAGCCTGTCCCTCCGACCAGCCCCTCCCCACCAGCCTGTCCCTCCCAACCAGCCTGTCCCTCCCAACCAGCCTGTCCCTCCCACCAGCCCCTCCCCACCAGCCTGTCCCTCCAAACAGCCTGTCCCTCCCACCAGCCCCTCCCCACCAGCCTGTCCCTTCCAACCAGCCTGTCCCTCCCCACCAGCCTGTCCCTCCCAACCAGCCTGTCCCTCCCACCAGCCCCTCCCCACCAGCCTGTCCCTCCAACCAGCCTGTCCCTCCCCACCAGCCTGTCCCTCCTCACCAGCCTGTCCCTACCGACCCGCCTGGCTGGTTACATAGCATGAGACTGGCTGAGGGAGACCTGTGGCATCTGGTGTTCAGTGACCTTTACTTGCCGTTTACTGAGCGGACCAGTGAGTCTTTCCAGGAAGGACAAATTACAGTGTGGTGTGTGTCACAGTGTGTCTCAGGCTCGTGTCACGGTGGGTCTCAGCCAGATCAGGTGATCTTGTATTTTAATGAAAGATGCAGGGGTTTGTTATTGTTCCTCTATTACCGCTGGACTGATTTACATTTTACATTTTAGTAATTTAGCAGACGCTCTTATCCAGAGCGACTTATAGTAGCAATTAGGGTTAAGTGCCTTGCTCAAGGGCACATCGACAGACTTTTCACCTAGTCGGCTCGGGGATTAGAACCAGCGACCTTTCGGTTAATCAGTAAGCTACCTGCCACCCTTGCTGATGCTATAGAGAGATACAAGAAACGGTTTCATGCTGAAAATGAATGAATAATTAACCTTCTGGGCTCTATTTAAGGCGGCGCTGGTGTCAAACGCATATTAGTTTGCAATTTCGTCATGTAAAAACCGGCGCACCGGCATTTTCCAGCCCTAACGCCAGGTTCGGCAATTTACCTGTCGAACAGGCAGCGCGGGTAGGGATATTTAAGACCAACCAAAAGCCGGTTTTAGCGGTAGTTGGTTATGGCATGAATTTTGACAGCGGAAACGCCTCCTATCCAGCCATGACGCACACTGCCCATATAAACAGGGAACAAGATGGAATTTGGTTCCTGTATGCTTTGTATTTAGAAACATAAACACTAATGTTTTTTCCCTATTTCATGTTATTTGATTAAACACCAAGCATGGCCTCCCCTCCTCTCAATGACGGACGTTTTCTTCTGGTTCTGCACAATGTAATTAAGTAGGCTGGTCAAGACCGTCGATAAAGGGTTTGGCTGCTGAGATTGCTTGGAAATACATCTTAATTACCAAAGCTGCGATAATTGGGGTTGTGAAAATGGCAAAAATATTTCTGACACAACCCCGAACCTATAGAATTACCATTGATTTAGGTTTGTTAAAATAGAGGCCTCTGACTCACACAAGAAAGAAAGATTACACAGATGACAGATTAGTCAATTAAATATATTCAATGTGGTGCACAAACACAACACACACACACACACACACACACAACTGAGATGCTCATAGACAATGCAATCACACATTTATTCACACTGGCACGTTCACCTACAGTTTATACAGACACACAGAGAGTAGTCTCTGTCATCAATAAAAACAAAAGTCCAGCAGTATAGATAGACTTGGCCAGCTAGTGACAGATTATGTACTCTAAAAGTCTATAGACTAGCCCTAGCAGTTATAGATAGACTTGGCCAGCTAGTGACAGATTCTGTACTCTAAAAGCCCAGCAGTATAGATAGACTTGGCCAGCTAGTGACAGATTCTGTACTCTAAAAGCCCAGCAGTATAGATAGACTTGGCCAGCTAGTGACAGATTCTGTACTCTAAAAGCCCAGCAGTATAGATAGACTTGGCCAGCTAGTGACAGATTCTGTACTCTAAAAGCCCAGCAGTATAGATAGACTTGGCCAGCTAGTGACAGTACTCTAAAAGCCCAGCAGTTCTGTACTCTATAAAGCCCAGCAGTATAGATAGACTTGGCCAGCTAGTGACAGATTATGTACTCTATAAGCCCAGCAGTATAGATAGACTTGGCCAGCTAGTGACAGATTCTGTACTCTAAAAGCCCAGCAGTATAGATAGACTTGGCCAGCTAGTGACAGATTCTGTACTCTAAAAGTCAGCAGTATAGATAGACTTGGGCCAGCAGATTCTGTACTCTAAAAGCCCAGCAGTATAGATAGACTTGGCCAGCTAGTGACAGATTCTGTACTCTAAAAGCCCAGCAGTATAGATAGACTTGGCCAGCTAGTGACAGATTCTGTACTCTAAAAGCCCAGCAGTATAGATAGACTTGGCCAGCAAGTGTACAGATTAGATAGACTGTGACTCTAAAAAGCCCAGCAGTATAGATAGACTTGGCCAGCAGTATAGCAAGCTGACAGATTCTGTACTCTAGCAGTATAGCCCAGCTAGTATAGATAGACTTGGCCAGCAGTATAGTGACTTGATAGTCTGTACTCTAAAAGCCCAGCAGTATAGATAGACTTGGCCAGCTAGTGACAGACTATGTACTCTACTAGAAACTACAATAAAACACAAAGTAGTTGGATCTATTTAGTTCCATTCTGGACAGTAGTTACACCTAATGGAAATAGTTAATTTTTTTACATGAAATTATTAATACAGATTTGCTTAATTTGCTTGTATTATTCAAACACTTTTGAATTGAGAAATGATAATTAGAAATGATTGTCAGATCGACAAAATGTATTTAGTGTCACATCCGGGCTCTGGGACTCTATATGTTGAGCCAGGGTGTGGTCATTCTATGTGTCGTATTTCTATGTCGGGAGTTCTAGTTGTGCTGTTTCTATGTTGGCCAGAGTGACTCCCAATCAGAGGCAACGAGTGTCAGCTGTGGCTGGTTGTCTCTGATTGGGAGCCATATTTAAACTGTCTGTTTGCCCTTTGTGTTTTGTGGGATCTTGTTCGAGTTGGTTTGTGTTTGACCGTTGACTGTCACGTTATCGTTTTCTTGTTTTGTTCGTGCTTTAACTTAATAAAGAAGTATGTTCGCAACTAACGCTGCGCATTGGTCTACTCCATACGACGATCGTGACAGAAGATCCCACCATACCAGGACCAAGCAGCGTGTCCAGGAGCAGGCAGCCTGGACGTGGGAGCAGATCTTGGACGGGCAGGGGTCCTGGACCTGGGAGAGGAAATCCTGGCCGGGATGGATCGCCGGCCATGGAGTGAGACGGTAGAAGCGCGACGGAGAGAGGAGCAACGGCGTAATCAGTGTCGGCGTCGGACGGACGAGAGGCAACCCCAAATAATTTTTAGTGGGGGGCACAGGGCATGGACAACGGGGCTGACGGAGGCAGAAAAGGGGCGAATTCAGAAGACCACCAGGTTACGGGGGCCACTGGTCAAAGTAGGGAAAGAAGGTGTAGAGGCACGGCGAGAGGTACTGGGGTGTGTTTACCAGTCCGGTCCGGCCCGTTCCAGATCCCGGGTAGAGCAAGTGGTGTGTGTCCCCAGTACGGTCCGGCCTGTTCCGGCCCCTCGCACCAAGTGTACGGTGCGCGTCGCCAGCCCGGCCCGGCCTGTTCCTGCCTTTCGCACCAAGACTACGGTGCGCGTCGCCAGCCCGGCCCGGCCTGTTCCTGCCCCTCGCACCAAGCCTACGGTGTGCGTCGCCAGCCCGGGTCCGGCCTGTTCCTGCCCCTCGCACCAAGCCTACGGTGTGCGTCGCCAGCCCGGCCCGGCCTGTTCCTGCCACTCGCATCAAGCCTATGGTGCGCGTCACCAGCCCGGCCCGGCCTGTTCCTGCCACTCCTCACACCAAGCCTACGGTGCGCGTCGCCAGCCCGGCCCGGCCTGTTCCTGTGCCACTCGCACCAAGCCTACGGTGCGCGTCGCCAGCCCGGCTCGGCCTGTTCCTGCTCCTCGCACCAAAAGCCTACGGTGTGCGTCGCCAGCCCGGCCCGGCCTGTTCCTGCCACTCGCACCAAAGCTACGGTGCGCGTCGCCAGCCCGGTCCGGCCTGTTCCTGCCACTCGCACCAAGCCAGGGGTGCGAGTCGTCAGCCTGGTCCAGCCCGTTCCTGCCACTCGCACCAAGCCAGGGGTGCGAGTCGTCAGCCCGGTAAGGTCTGTTCCGGCTCCACGCACCAAGCCAGGGGTGCGCATCGTCAGCCCGGTCCGGCCCGTTGCTGCTCCACGCACCAAGCCAGGGGTGCGCATCGTCAGCCCGGTCCGGCCCGTTGCTGCTCCACGCACCAAGCCAGGGGTGCGAGACGTCAGCCTGGTAAGGCCCATTCCTGCTCCACGCACCAAGCCAGGGGTGCGTATCGTCAGCCCGGTCCGGCCAGTTGCTGCTCCGCGCACCAAGCCAGGGGTGCGCATCGTCAGCCTGGTCCGGTCCGTTCCTGCTCCACGCACCAAGCCAGGGGTGCGCGTCGTCAGTCCGGCACAACCCGTGCCTGGGTCACCG